>OU015490.1:148906944-149124444 GCA_907164885.2 Dolomedes plantarius
TAGTGATATTGATAGTTTAGACAAACGAGAAATAAGGCTTTGAGTTATATCATTTGATGAACTCGAGGAAGGAGATGCATGTCCAGTATAAGTTGATCCAGGTTCCTGGATAAGATAATAGTGTTCTTCTTTCACATTCCCGAGAAATTGCTTGGCATTCAATTTTTCAACGAACAAAGTATCATCTTTTCGTCCGTCAAATAAAAGACCCCAACTTTCCTCAGGAGGTGCGAATTGACTTTTCAAGTCCGTCCTGACACGACTCTTGTCTCTCCTTATTTTGCACTTATCAACCACATAGGAAGAATCTGTGTCGGTTATCATCCCAAGGTCTCGCAGAACACTTGACTCTACGAGAGCTGTTGCCTGATCAGAAACTCCGAACAGATCACTGTTTAGCGCCGTTGCGCTAAGTTGAATTCTCATCTGCCGTTGGGGCTTTTCAGTCGATGTACTTGGTTTGTATCCATCTTCCTCATACTCCGAGTCTTCAACAGAACTGAGTTTGTGTTCATCAGTTTCCGAGTACTCTCCTATTTTAGGAATTTCTTTGCCACTCAGTTCTTGCTGAAGATCGAGAGCTTTCTGCTCAGCGGCAGAGTAGGGAGGGACCACACCACGGTTCAATCTAATTCAAACCAGTTCAACCTATTAGTGAGTTCTGGTTCGTTTTGTTCTACCAAAACGAACGAAGAAGAGCACAGTAAAAATTGAGAAATATTGATAATTTCTGTTTTTTTAAAGACGTTGCGCGAACGGAAAAAAATTAGATTATTGATCAGAATTGAATTTATTTAGGTTATTTAAACCATAAAACAAGCATAAAAAACTAAAGCGTGTTTACTTTAAAAGTTTTAATTAACATAAAAAATTACAGAAATAATGCGATTTTTGCAATTTTTCATAAATTTTAAATACGATCCGTGAACGGAAGATGTTAACCGATTTTAATTTTTTATGCCATTTTTCTTCTTATTACAATAGGCAACTTTTCCACACTAGAGCGTTCCGAAGAAAAATATTTATCTTTTTCGACCCACCCTAATATATATATATATATATATATATATATATATATATATATATATATATATATATATATATATATATATATATATATATATATATATATATATAATATATATATATATATATATATGTAACTGTAATTACTGGTGTTAAACCAAAAGTAATCAAGAAAATCTCGGGGTAAAGTTTAGAACATGTTTAATTACTCTAGAAATCACAGTTACAAGAGACGGATTACATTACACATTACAAAACAATTGAAAAACATTTAGAGAAAAACAGTAAGTTGACTTAACATAGTCCAAAATTGGGCATCAGACCGACAGGTCTTTACGCTACGGAATCCTGGCTTTCTCTGGCTTCAAAAAGATGACAGTACACGGAAGTTGCATGCAAAGTCTACCCGTATGGTGGCGACATCTACATTTTAGGCTTGGAAGTATTATAACGTGTGTTACAGACTCCCCCTCTTGGTCTGATGCCGTCCCGGCAAGGAACCAGGAGGTAATTTTTTGGGGCGTCCTCTTTTCCTTAGAGGAGCCACATGTCCAGTGTCTCTTTCTACTGCAGGATCATGATAGTCCTTTAGGGTAGAAATATGATAAGTTCCAAGGATTTGGTCTGGGTTCGCCGGGGCGGCAATCTCATATGTTGTTGGTGATTTCAAGGTGAGAATGAGGTAAGGACCTTCTCTCTTTGGCATAAATTTCTTGCTTCTGTTGTTCGACTTATGGGATGAATGGTCACCCAAACTTTGCCGCCAGGTTTGAAGTATTTTTGTCTTCTTCGTCGATCGAAGTTTCCCTTCTGACGATCCTGTTTCTGTTCAACTCTACCTTTGACATCTAAGAGTGAGTTGGCAAACCTCTTGAGATATGGGGTTATTTCTGGTACGAAGTTATCATTGTCGATCACTTGTCGAATATCATGCCTGATATCGTCTGCCGTTCTCAACTGTCTTCCAAATTGTAAGGAGGCAGCGGTGTGACCGGTGGTGTCGCACACTGAGGTATTCATTGAACGAATGGGAATTCGAGATAACTTGGGAAGACAAGTTATCTCGAAACGAATTAGAGATAACTTGTCTTCCCAAGCCACATGTTCTTCCTCCACCAGTATTGCCAGTCGAGGCTTCAAGTCACGATTTTTACGTTCCGATGTGTTGGCTTGCGGGTGGTAGACTGGGATGAGGTCTTGTGTAATCTCTAGCAAGTTACAAGTCAATTGCATGACAGTACTTACGAACTGTGGCCCGTTGTCACTTGTTAGTCTTCGCGGAAGGCCATATCGTAGGAATACTTCTTCGATGAGTATTTTGGCACAGTTTGCCGCAGTGTTTGCCACCGCTCTTCAGCAAGAGCAAATAGTTCTACCCATTTAGTGCTTGTATCTTCAACAATAAAGATCCATTTCTTGCCAGTGGAGGTTTCCGGAAGAGGGCCAAAAAGATCAATGACCAGAGTTTCAAACCTTTGTGCACAAGCGGGTGTTCTCAAGAGTCCTGCTGGTTTTTGGGTTGTTGCCTTATAACGATTGCATTCAGGACAAGTCTTGATGTACTCTGAGATGAACTGTTTCATACCTCGAAAGTAGTATCTGGATGCAATCTTTTTGTATGTGTTCTCTACGCCATAATGACCAGCTGTCGGAGCATCGTGGTACTCTTGAAGGATTCTTTCTCGCTCTTGTATAGGAACTACTAGTTGAGCTTCTTCTTCTTCATTCTCAGGTGCATTCTCAAAGTTCTCATCCTTGTCCATGCTTTCAAAGCAGTCAATGATTTTCCTCAATTCTTCGTCCTCTAGCTGTCCTTTCCGAATATCACTGGACTTCCTGGATGGCATGTCCACAGTGATTGCACACACATCAGAGGTTGTGCTTTCAGCGTACAACAATCTTGACAGCATGTCAGCTACTAGAGGGTGATCACCTGTGTCAATACGGTTTTCAATAAATGGTGTCGGTTCTCCCCCTGGTTGGAAACATGTCTCATTTTTGTCCAGGAGTGCGTTAAGTTTTCTTGTCTGTTCAGGAGATAGGTGTTTACCCTCATCTTCTCGAAGTTTGATGCCGCTGATGGTTATATCTTCTACGGTCTTCTTGAAGAACTTGTACTGTTTTTGAGGATTTTCGGAAAAATGCCATTTTCTGCCTTGGACATCAAGTACAATTCCAGCTGCATTGAGAAAATCCATTCCTAACAGAGTCTTATTTCCTTTTGCTTCAGGCAATACTAGAAATTCTGTTTGGATAACTTTGCCTTCAATGTACAGGTTGACGACAGTACTCAGAGCAGCAATGGTCTGTCGAATTCCATCAGCCATCATAAATGAAATTCTCTTCTTCACAAATGTGACGTTGTGCTCTTGTAGGAATTTAAACAGCTTTTCACCTGCGATGGTATGGGAAGCACCGGTATCAGCACAGACAGCAATCTTTTCACCAAAACTTTTTAGGACAATCAAACTTGATGGATACGAGTTTGAATCTAAGTTGAATAACGTCATGAAGTTTACTGATGTTTCCACTTCATTAGCCCTCGTGCCCGAAGGTCACTTTGACTTGATGACTCCAGGAGTCCCGCATTCGTAACACTGGATGGGTTTTCTTCCTTCAGATCTAAAACTTGGGAATCTAGGTTCTGTTCTAGATGATTCTGGTGGGTGGTCATCATGGAATCTTCCAACGGGTGGACTTTTCCTTACTGGAAAGGGTTTCCTGAATTCTTCTTTCTTCTTGAAAGTCTGATTTGGATTGTTTTTCATCCCAGGCCGCAGGCTATCGTAGGCGTCCAGTTTCTCGGCCAATTCCAAAGGATGGTTCAAATCCACCCAAATATCCAGGAAGTGTTCCCTGATATTTGCTGGAGTTTTTCTTTTTATCTGATCAGCGATCATTAGGCTTTTAAGCTGATCAAAAGTGGTAATCTTCAATTTTTTGATCCAACCTTCGAGATAAGAATTCAATTCGAAACAGAAGTCTCGCCACGTCGAATCCGGTTTTTCTTCTGTTGGGAAAAATACTGCCTAAACCTGTCTCCTGTAACTCAAAATCTTTTGAGAAGCATTTATTTTACCTTTTCATAATTTTGAGCATCATCTTCATCTTCTCTTGCGATGAGTTGAGCTATATCAGGCGGCAATGAGCCAATCAGGTGTGCTGTCCAAGCACTTTCAGGGATGTTCATGAACTTCACTTCACGTTCAAAAATTGTCAGGTATAGACCAATTTCGTCTTCCTTTGAGTTGAACTTCGGAATAATTCTATTTAATTCAAACTTCGGGTTTTCTAGCTGTTGGCTTACAACAGGTGTTCGTGACAGTTTCTCCATTTCAAGTTGCATCTTCAATTTTTCCAATTCGAACTCCCTTTCTCGTTGCTGGGCCACTTCCACAGCTTTCTGTTCTTCTGCTTTTATACGTTCTTCCATAATGAAGCTGAGCGTCTCCTTGACGAATTCCTCATCATACTTTTCACTTTCGGTTATGAGATAGTTTAGATCGTTTATCTTGAGATTGTCCGATGGAGCCAGACCCAATTCTGTGACCAAAATCCTCAAATCCTCTTTTCTGGATCTTTCCAAAAAGGCCATTTTTCGTGTGTTTAGTCTATGTCACGCAATTTTATAAAGTTCAAAAAGCAATTCGCAAATGGGAGAGGAAAACAAAATTCCCACAATTTACATCAATTTGATGAACTCAATAGCACTTCAACTGATATTCAAATATGTTTAAATATAAAATGCCCAAATAAAAAATTATTCTTTAAATAACACTGTTAAAGTTAAAAGCACCAATAAATGATATTAGAATATATTTAATTAGAAATATCATTCATAAATTATTTCATTCACTTTGAAGTTAAAAATATTGTAAACTTGGAAGTATTATAACGTGTGTTACACACACACACACACACACACACACACACACACACACACATATATATATATATATATACCTCCATATATCGAAGTAGCAAAATACCGGAAAATATTCGATATATAGAAATTTCGATATATAGAATTCATCTTAGTGTTATCATAATTCTCCTAAAACATTAAAATTAAAGCTAATTTTTGTATACGAAACTCCATTTCTAATTTATATGCTAATCACATTAAATGGAAGTTAATAACTGAAAAATGAATTAATATGGAAGATTTATTGAGTACTATATACCTTTAAAAAAACAATAATCCAGATAGTGGTTACAGTCATAACAGCTACATTCTTTTTAAAAAAAACTACGAATATTTTGCTGAACAGCCAGTTTTGCGGAAAGTTCATCAAAGAAATGCTCGCATTTATTCAGTCCTCTAAAAACTTCATCAAAAACCAGAAAAAGAACCAAGGGCGGAAAAACCAGACAAAAACCAGTCAAAAACCAGAAAAAGAACATAAGGGCGGAAATCGGGATGTTGCAGAAACGTCTGTTTCACTGCCTTAACTGTGAAATTCGATTACTCAGTTATTCTTTTTGAGAAAAGGTGACTTGAAAATGTCTCAACAACGTGATTTATCGGAATCCATGGCATGGCGTATTATAGGCAGACTTGAATCCGGGCAAACACAACGTAGTGTCGCGGACGCTGTTGGATACGCCAGAAATGTCGTTGCAAGGCTGTGGAATCGATTCCAAGAAACAGGGAATGTTAGACGTCGACCAGGGCAAGGTCGGCCATGCGCCACTACAGCAACTGATGACCGGTATATACTGTTAACAGCTCGTCGAAACAGAACAGACAATGCTACTCAGCTGCAAAGACAGTTGCTCTTGGCAACAGGACGAAGGGTGTCCAGCCAAACAGTACGTAATAGGCTTCATCAGGGAGGTCTCTATGCACGTAGGCCAATGGTCTGCATTCCGTTGACCTCACGCCACCGTGCGGCCCGAAGAAGGTGGGCTGCTGAACATCGATATTGGGAGCAACATGATTGGAGCCAAGTGCTGTTTACAGACGAGTCCCGATTCAGTCTGGAGCGTGACACCCGACGTGTTTTGTTATGGAGGGAAAGGGGCACTCGAAAAAACCCCACATTCGTTCGTGAAAGGTCATAATACAGACGACCTGGTTTTATGGTATGGGGTGGAATCAGCATAGGTAGACGTACGGACCTGCATATCATTCGGAATGGTACTTTGACGGCCGAAGGTATGCAGACGAGATACTGAGACCTCATGTCATACCTTACGCTGCAGCCATTGGAGATTCCTTTGTTTTCCAGCATGATAATGCCAGACCGCATACAGCTCGTTTTGTGGAGAACATGCTTGAAGCTGAAACAATACAGCGTATGGAATGGGCAGCGTGCTCTCCTGACCTGAATCCAATTGAGCATGTTTGGGACATGCTCGGGCGACGCATTGCTGAGAGACCAAGGCCTCCTTTTACTCTCCGAGACTTGGAGATTGCACTTCTTGAGGAGTGGAACAGTATTCCCCAAAGTCTTATCGATAACATCATCGTATCCATGGAAAACAGGTGTGCAGCAGTCTTAGCTGTTCGAGGAGACCACACGCCATATTAAAAATCTTGCATCATTTCTAAACAGTGCTTTTTTTATCGTTTACATGTAACCAAATTGTTGCCCTAAATCATCTTTTCATGTTTTTTCCATATTTTCAAAGAATTAAAGTTTAATTACAAATAAATTTTTTGACGTCTGTTTTTCTATATTGCGCATTGATACGCGTGCTAATACGTGGCTGTCTCGCACGGTTTTCTTAATTTCTTTGCTTGCTCCCCTAATTTTTTTGAGCAGTGTATATATGTTTCTATATATATATATATATATATATATATATATATATATATATATATATATATATATAAACTTCTCAATGGCGGTCAATGATGGTTCCGAAAAAACGTGGTCGTTTTAAGGGGTGGCCGTCGAAAGGAGGTTCATTCCATAACATTGGCTGTATGGAGGCTTTAATCGGTCCTGAATAAGATATGGCTGTTTAGAGGGGTGGCCGGCTAGAGAAGTTTCACTTCATATATATATATATATATATATATATATATATATATATATATACAGGATGTCTCAAAAAACCTTGACACATTTAAAAACTTATTTAAAAAAAGTATACAATATTAGAACTAGAAATTCACAGATGTGTTACCGCATTATTAGAGTTTTTTTTCTGTGTTAAAAAAAGTTCAACAGAGGACACTAGTTGTTCCCTATGAGCGGAAGCTGTTAAAAATGTCTTCTCCATCAGAGAAAGCAATATGTGTTAACTGCTATTTCGAAATCGAATCTGTTACGCAAGTAAACCTCCACAACGTCAGAATTTGAGGATCTGAAAACCCTCATCATGTCATTGAACATATCAGAGACAGTCCTAAAGGGAATGTGTGGTACGGATTAATGGAACATAGTGTGATTGGGCCATTCTTCTTCCATGAACAAACGGTAACAAAAGAAACTTACTTAGACATGATTGAGATTTTTGCTGTTCCACAAATTTTTCATTCACATTCCAAAATCATTTGGCAACAGGACGGTGCACCGCCTCATTGGGATATAATTGTACCAGACATTTTAAATGAGGAATTTCCAAATGAATGAATTGGAGGAGATGGTCCCATGCAATAGCTGCCTCGATCTCCAGACATAATACCTCTTTACTTTTTTCTTTGGGGATTTGTCAAAGACAGAGTTTATTCAACAAAAGTGGACAGTCTTAAAGAACTCAAATTTCATGTGTTACGGAATCCGTTTTGGAAAGCACATGGGCACACTGGATATTCTCCGTGCCACAAAAGGAGAACATATTGAAATTTATTGACTATACTGAAAAAAAAAGAGTTTCAGGTAATCTCTTCTAACGAAACTACCGCGGGTTATAACGTAGGATTACTTATTGTTGCTTATCCCCCTCCTTTTTTTTGTGGACTCATTTTGGTACTTTTCTGTTTAAATGTTTACTGCTACTGGGTTTGGCGCGCTGCCAAAATTATAACTCGCGACGCCGGACAATTTTTTTCTCTCCGCAGGACCGTTATTGAGGAACGTAATCCTACGTTAAAACTCTAATATATACGGTAACACCTATGTGAATTTCTAGTTCGTACCATGAGTACTTTTTTTATATAAATTTTTAAAATGTATCAAGGGTTTTTGAGACACCCTCTATATATATATATACAACTTTCGTCCAGAAAGTTCGGTGACTGTGTCTATAGTTACAATGGATTGTTGTCTTAACAGCTGTTATTGTCCTTCGAAGTAGGCGGTAATGCAAATCTGGGAACGGCTATACAAATCTTGGAAACTCCTAGCGCACTCATCTTTAAGGATGGCCTTCACCTGGGTCGTAGTATTACGTTGGATGTCCGAAATGTCCGAAAACTTGTGACCCTTTAGGGCTGATTTCAATTTGGGGAACAAGAAAAAAGTCCTTTGGAGACATATCTGGAGTGTACAGTGGTTGATTCGGGGACCCAACTCGCCTGCTGGCCTGGAACTGCTGCACCAGAAACGCAGTATGTTGCCGGGCATTGTTGTGAAGCAGGGTCCAGTTGCCTTGCTTGGCGTACTGGGGGCGTGCCCGATTGATCCGTTGCAGCAGACATTTCAGTATATCCACATATTTAGCGGCATTTAACGTGGTGCCCTCAGGGAGGAATTCTTTATGGATGAGACCCTCAGAGTCGAAGAACACCACGAGCATTGTCTTGGTGCGGGACCAAGACAATGCTCGTGGCTCGATAAAGCTGGCGTTTACCCAAATCCTGTGTCAGTATGAGGTGAGCCATCTCACGACCAATTCCCACTTCTTCCACTATCATTCGCACTGTCACGCGACGATCCTTGGCAAACAATTCCTTCTTTTTTTGTACTTTGTCCGGGGTGCGTGCAGTTGCAGGCCGACCATTTCGGGAGTCTTCAGTTGTATCCCTCCCTTCTCGGAATTGTTTAAACCACTAATACACGCACTTCAAGGTGACAGCACGTTCTTCGTAAACTTTTAGCAGCATTTCACGAGTCTCTTTCGCTGATGTTCCAAGTTTGAAACAAAGCAGCATATTCGTTCGCCGATCCCTTTTGAATTTCGACCGAGCGCACAACACCTTCAATCTACAATGAACTATTTCCACACGATAAGCTAACTCGCAGCGCCGCTGCTTAGGACCTAGTTCAGGCCAGTCTTCGCCTGTCCGGCATGGTATGCGCCGGTTGCAAACTCTTATGACCGTGGTCACTATGACGGCATTCACCGAACTTTCTGGACAAAGGTTATTATATATATATATATATATATATATATATATATATATATATATATATATACAGTGTTGCAAATTGATTTAAACACGGTTTTTTAACAAAAACATTTTTAATATTCATTAAGAATGAATGAAATTTCATACATTATTCATACTATATTTAACAAATGAGTTACAAAAATAAAATTTCATACATAATAATAAACAAAAGCATAAGGTCAAAAATTAGATTTTCGTAACATACAAACATGGAAACTGATTTATGAAATATCCCATTTCATTGACATTAATAGATAGTAATGCCGCCTTTCTTCATTAAAGTTTCTTTTATTCTAGATGGCATTGATAAAACAAGATTTTGAATGTACTTGGGATCAATTAGTTTCCAGTTTTGACAGATTGAAGCTTTCAATTCTACAAGTGATGTGTACTGCTTCCCATCTGCATAAACCATTCGAACAATCTGTCCCCAAATGTTTTCGATGGGGTTCAGATCAGGACTATTAGGTGGATGATCAAAAAGAACAATATTCTGTTCGTCAAACCAATCTTTCATTGCTTTTGAAGTGTGAATACTTGCATTGTCTTGCATGAAGATGTAATCTCAACTATAATATTGCCATGCAAATGGAAGAAGGCAATTTTCTAAAACTAAGATGTAATCATATGAATTCAGGCGACCATTTATAAATACAATTTCACTTCTGCCATCATAAGCAATCGCTGCCCAAACCATCAAACTTCCGCTACCAAAATTTCTGCTGAATGTAGATTTTGGTTCTTTTCGGAGATCTCTCCAATAATACCTCAAACCATCGGGGCCATCCAAATTAAATTTCTTTTCATCGGAGAAAATGACTTTCTTTTAATTGTCGCCCATTGTCATGTACTTCTCACAAAACTGAAAACGCATCTGCTTGTGACGCAGAAGTATCTTTCTAGACTTCGTCTTCGACAATCTCAAGCTCCATGAAGAATGTAAAATTTGCCTAACTCTTCTAGAAATAACAGGTAGGGATAGATCTTTACAAATCTGCTTTGAATTGTGGCCGGTCTTTGATAGAAGCTGAAGAATAACCCTTTCTTCCATCTCAACGTGGATTACCTTTTTTGTTAAAATTTTTGCCATAATTTGCTGAATCTTTTCTATAATTATATATCACACCAACTGGCCTTTTAATTAATTTACTAATTTCCGGAACAGATTTTCCACATTCTAGATATGCATCGATTTTGGCTCTTTCGTCCACAGACAACACCTTTTGTTTACCCATCGTGAAAAGTAAGACTGAAACGTATTGCTCCCAATATAAAACGTTTTTTATGTCTACTGCGCATGTCACGTTACTTGGTTTTATGCAAATTTTTGTCACATTACTTCAGAGTAGCCAATGAAATGTGATATTTCATAAATCAATTTCCATGTTTGTATGTTACGAAAGCCTAATTTTTACCATATGTTTTTATTTATCATTATGTATGAAATTTCATTTTTGTAAATCATTTGTTATACATAGCATGTTTAATGTATGAAATTTCATTCATTTTTAATGAATATGAAAGAAGTTTTTATTAAAAACCGTGTTTTCATAAATCAATTTCCAACAGTGTATATATATATATATATATGTGTGTGTGTGTACAAAGAAACCTCTCTGTGGTGGACTGTTATGGTTCCGAAAAGAAGTGGCCGTTTTGAGGGGTGGCATCGAAAAGAGGATTCTTCCATAGCATTGGCTCTGTGGAGTTTTGTATCTTAACAAAATAAGGCCGTTTAGAGGGGTGGCCGACCAGAGAAGATTCACTGTATATAAATAAAGAGGATTTAGATTTCACATCATGTGTGTGCATTAAGAATGACACCGGTACAAATTTCTAAAGTATTTTTAACATTCCTTTCCCGAAAAATAATTCCAGGAGAGCTTCATGATGTTCATCGGTGGCCTGATAGTGGCCGTCGCCGTGGAAGACTGCAAGCTGCACGAAAGGATCGCTCTGAAAGTACTGCTGCTGATTGGAACAGAGATCAAGTGGTAAGTCTGTTGCAATCCTTTTCGACGGGAACGTCCGAAAGTAATAACCAACGAAATGCAAAGCTAAAGATAAATTTAAAACGTGTTTTATCCGTAAAATTATATGTTTTGGAACCGAATGGTGATTCAGTAGTAAGTTTAAGCTGAAGACACGCCATTTTTTTGTGGTAACATCCAGAAATGAGCTACAGACTTAACAAACACAAATTATTTGTTTTAATGTTTAATTGTTGTACTGTGAAGAATAACACAATACTGCGCCTTTCTGAGCCTATAGCACAAATAAGGATGATCAGTGAAAAACTATACAGTATCTACCAATAAGTATTTGAACACCTGTGATAGAAAAGAAAAACAAAATTTTTTCATATTCAATAGTTAGTAGTAGAGGCTCCACGAGAGGCTAATACAGCCTCAACCCTCAGGGGTATGCTTTCCACAAGTCCTTGTATGACGGCTAGTGGTATTTTCTCCCACTCGGCTTGGAGAAGACATATAAGTTCCTTCACCGATTTTGGACGGTTGTTGCATCCCCTTAATTCGGCGACCCAACTCGTCCCAGAAGTTCTCGATAGGGTTCATGTCTGGGCTCTGGGCAGGCCAGTTCATTGGGTTAACCCCATTGTCACCATACCAATCCACGGTGGACCTCGCAACATGACAGCTGGCGTTGTCGTCCTGGAAGTAACATGGGTCCAACCCGTAAAATTGCCACAACGTAGGAAGCACACTGTCATCCAAAATAGTGCAGCAGGCGTCGGTGTTGAGCTTATCATGAATTAGGACCAGCGGTCCCAGTGCATACCAGGAGAAACACCCCCAGACAATAACCCCACCTCCGTCGAAATTTATTGTGGGCACAATGCATTCTGGCAGGAGGCGTTCTTCAGGCAGACGCCAGACCCAGACCCTGGTAACCGAACGGTAGAGGGTGATCCTTGATTCTTCGCTCCAGAGAACCCGTTTCTACTGATCTACGGTCCACTTTCGACGTTCTTTGCACCACATTAATTAAGCAGAGCGGTTGGACTTTGTGATCAAAGAATTATGGTCGGCAGCACGACAATGAAAACCAAGTTGTTCTTCCTTACGGATGGTATTCATCGAAACAACACTCTCGGATGCTGTTGAAACTCCTGGAGTATGTTGGTCATCGGTTGGGTGCGGTTCTTTCGAAATTCTCTGGACATCTTCCGTCGGTCTCTATTTCCCAGATTCATGGGTCTGCCGACTCGGGGCACATTCCGATAATCACAGCTCCCCTTCCACTTCTGAATCACATAGACCACTGTCGATTTTGGATAATTCAGGTCACTAGATATGTCCCTTAAGAATCGGCCATTTGTGTGATACCCGACGATTACACCTTTCTTGAAATCAGATAACTCTGGACTTCGTGGCATCTTGCACGTGACTAATGCCCATGTTGTTTCCTGCACGATATTTAATGGCGGAGGGTGGGACGTATATCAGGACCCCAGATATCGTCATTTGCATGGGTTTCCAAATACTTATTGGTAGATAGTATATAACGTGGTCTAAGCATAAAAACTCAGCATTTATTTGGCCACGCTTCCAGTCATGTGATCTATTCAGTGGCGGATTTAGAAGCGCTGCGGCCATAGGCTAAATTTCTTTTTGAGCCCCCCCCCCCATCCGGTTCATTTGGAAATAATAAGAAAGATAAGTTAAGAAAATCACGAGGTATTTTTTTTAATTTTTTTATTTAAGGGTCTGTGGTCCTAGTCGGCCTACTTCTAGTACCGCCACTGGATCTATATAAACCAAATTTTCTCATACGCAACTTCCAGAGTTCAACCATCACCTTCCCAGATTGTCTGGCACACACTGACGCTTCTGTGGGCTTATTTGTAAATCAGGAGTAATTTGACAGATGCACCACAGCAGTGGCGCACCCGGGATTTTTTCTTGGGGGGGGGGGGGGCGAGATGAACGGATAAAGATATTTATAATGAAAAATCAATGTTCATAATGCAATTTCTATTTCTTTTGGGGGGCAGGGCCCCTTGCCCCCCCCCCCTGGCTGCGCCACTGCACCACAGAAAAGGGTCATACGGATTCATTGATTTCCCGTCCATGGCAGCATGTTTGTGATGAGTGGCGCTGATTTTTGTTCGAGGTGTTTAACAGACTGTTTTTGCAGGCTGATGATGGGTTTCATGCTCACGACCATGTTCCTCTCCATGTGGATCAGCAACACGGCCACCACCGCCATGATGGTGCCCATAGTGGAGGCCGTCGTGGGGCAGATGTCGCAAAAGGTCGACACCGGAGACATGGAAATGGAGGAGAAAGGTAATAACTGGTGCTTGCGAGAGGGAGAGCCCAGACTTATACATATCTATTTAAGTTGCTAAGCTGATTATTTGGGCAGTCCGTGAGAGAAAACTACTGCATCAGTTTACTTCATTTTGGTCTTAAACGAAAGATTTTATTCTACAGTTGTGTCACATTTGGTTTTGGTAACCGCAATTTCTACTAATGAGCGATAATTTACAATCAAAAATTTCTTTCTGCGCATGCTCAGTGACATGCTTAAATCTGGCTTTAGATACTCACTATGAGAGAGGCCGCATAAACATATTAATTTTCCTCCGCGCATGCTCAGTGACATGATTAAATCTGGTTTTAGATACTCACTATCAGAGAGGCTGCATAAACACATTAATTTTCTTCTGCGCATGCTCAGTGACATGTTTAAATCTGGCTTTAGATACTTACAAAGAATGACGTCGCATAAACATATTAATTTTCCTCCGCGCATGCTCAGTGACATGATTAAATCTGGTTTTAGATACTCACTATCAGAGAGGCTGCATAAACACATTAATTTTCTTCTGCGCATGCTCAGTGACATGTTTAAATCTGGCTTTAGATACTTACAAAGAATGACGTCGCATAAACACATTCATTTGTTTATTCCCAGGAATCTCTCTAGCTCTCTCTCTGCCATTTTTAATTGTTATTATGTTTGTTAGATATAGATGTTTGTTAGATATAGATTTATTTTTAATTATGTTTGCGAGATGTAGAATGAAACCTGGCGGAAATTGTTTATTTCGCGCTGTTGAGTAACCCTAATTCTGTTTATTGGGTTCAATAGTAATTAATTAAAGTGTATTTCTCTATTCTTAATATTATGATTTCAGTATTTGGCAATGATATGTTGGGTATAACTTGCGCATTAGCGCATTGATTTACTATCCAGCCGCCGTGTTTTGACGGGTACCAACTAGTATATACACTGGTGAAAGAAATTAAGAGAATTTGCAGACTTGATCGATTATCTCTAGAACTACTGTACCGATTTTAATGAAATTTGATATGTACATACATTGATAGAATACAAAACAAATAATCATTCAATAATTATAATACACACGTATGATCGTGCACGGATCATTGCACGGTATTTGAGCCCTCAGTACAGCAATACACAATTGGCAAACAATGACCAAAGTTCTATTATGCCTTAACCCTTTCGAACGTGTGCTATTAGTTTTATGAGTATTAAATTCGGTGCCATTTAATGAAATTGGTATTAGTGTGTTTTAACAATAATTATGTGTTTTACAATTAAATAATTGATACTTCTTTGTTTGAATATTGAATAATCCCAAATCAATAAACCGACCCAACCGTTAGGTATGCGGAGTGAATAAACCTGCAGATAAGCCGCTGCGCGTAATCCTGAATACGTCTCCGACGGTTCTCCTGTTTGTGCCAATAATTTATGACTTAGGGGCCGTGTCAAGCGGTATATACTGCCGACATTTGGCACTCCCCATTCCCTAAATATTTAGCAAAATATATGCTAATTATATACTGCTTCATTATTATCATATAGAATGCAAAAATTTCATGTACATTAGTTTGCTAGTAATATCTCTCTTAAAAAAAATTCGGGTATGTTTCCATTAGTTTCATATAATTTCGAAAATTTTAAGTTTTTGAAAAATAATTTTTCGATAAATTTTTTTTAAAAATCTAACTTTTCAACTTATTTTCTATGACTTTTAAAATTACTATTTTTTAATTAATTTTTCCCCATCGTTATTCGGTCCCCTTACGCTGATAAATCTATTAACCTTTTCCTTACGGGGTGGGATAGCATGTATCCAAAGAATACAGGCCCATTAATGAAACTATATATATATATATATATATATATATATATATATATATATATATATATATATATATATATATATATATATATATATATATATATATGTATGTATGTATATACATATATATACACATATATATATATATATATACGTATATAAATACAAGCAAGCACACACACACACACACACACATATATATATATATATATAATAACCCCCATTACGGCTATTCTTCCGAAGGGGGCTTGGAATTTCCCGTTCTGAAGAGGGAATCAGAAAAATGGGCCCCGTAAACTAAAGGTTAAATCATCAGTATCTCGAAATTCTGTTTAATTTGTGGCAATCCAGTTCCGATTTTTAATCTCCATTATGAGACCGTTCCATTCTCTCTGCAGATAATTCTCAGACCGAGAGTAAAGAAGTGGAGGATCCTGAAGCGGCATCTGTGAAAACGACCTCTGGAAGGTGAGCACATATTTCCCAACTCCAGTCAAGAGATATGTTTCCTTATTAAATCATATATTGAGAGATCATTCTATATTTTTGAAAACATACAGTAATTATGCTTCCCTTAGATATTTTGGATTTTAGAAATGAAGGGACACAAATTTTTTTAAAGCACATTTTTATGCATACTGTAGTGAATAGCTGTGAATATTTTTAAACATATGTAAACATTCTTTATTTCTCCATAATTTATTTTCTGTTCAATTCTATTTATTTACTATCATTGAGTATTAGATTTTAAATCGTGTTCCTTTGGCGAATTTTCCTAGAAAAATGGCGAGCTTGGCGACATTTGGCAATTTTTTTTGTACAATCAATATATATATATATATATATATATATATATATATATATATATATATATATATATATACAGGGTGTTTCATATTGAATGGAACAAAAAGAATTGCATAGTACAAATTCTGTAATTGATTTATTTAGCCGAAACAAATTAATCCTGAAACTACAATTAAAAAGTTTTATGTGGCAACAGCGAAAATTTTTCCGGTTACGAAATCGCCGCTAGAGGCACTGTTAATCAAACTGCCGCCATCCATTCTGGAGAAAGCGTACTATGTTTTGGAATACGCCGAAACATCTTCGTTTGTTCTTCTCTCAGTTGGAGGAAGCGGTTGCCGGCTTCATTCTGCAGCACGACGGTGCTCTACCACATTGGCATAAAAACGTACGTCATATCAGTACCTGAACGATAGTCTACCCCATTGCTGGATTCACCGTGCTGGATCAAACGATATGCCATTGCTTTGTTGGGCACCGAGATCCCCAAATCTAACCTCTTGTGATTTTTTCGTATGGGGTTTTGTTAAAGACAAGTGTTCGTACCCTCATTTCCTCAGGACTTATAGCAACTGAAGCAGCGGATAACTGAAATGCTCGAATCATTAACAAAGGATATTCTATCACGAGTGTGGCTAGGAACTGGAGTACGGCATAGATATTTGCCGCGTCACCGGAGGGGCACACATAGAACATCTATAGAAACTTGGATAACTATAGTTTCACTGTAAATTTGATTTATCAAAATAAAGTAATTACAGCGTTCACAGGTATGCTTTGTTTTTGTCCCTTTCAATATGAAACACCCTATATATATATATATATATATATATATATATATATATATATATATATATAATGATTTATTCCTAATAAAATGTATTGTGTTTTCTAACGCAGAGGTGTCGAAAAATCGCGCCCATCGACAGTGAAACTAGCTCTCTTGCTGAGTATATGCTACGCTGCAAACATCGGCGGTACTGGAACGCTGACGGGGACTGGACCAAACCTTGTGCTGAAAGGACTCATGGAAGAGTAAGTACAATGACACGGCCAAGTTTCCGTTCATGAGTTGTTAAACATTTCAACACGAAGCAAGTGACACATTCCTTTGGTCTAAGGGCATATATGAATTCACAAATAAAATAGTATAATTATTAATAGCAATTTAGGGCTTGTGGAGAGGAAGAGTAGTTGTTGTTGCTAATGCCACCTGGGCTGGATAAATCTTAACTAGGTATATTGAAGGTTGCAGGGCGATGGGATGCGGTTCCAGTTTAGCTCGCAGCTATTGGCCACCATCTTAATACATTGATCACGTGATGCGCAAAACCAATCACAGGTCATGTCAACAGTCTCGGAGCCAACGGACTCCCGCAACGCAACGAGAACAAGTTCTTAGACAGATAGCCTTCATACCGAGCACTGAGATGTCAAATGCCGACGCGCTACCACTAGGTTGCCCTGAGCCCTTGACGAAAAACATATTAAAACAGAGCTATTGATCAGCAGATGTATCAAAAACTAAACCTGGAAACTAAATTTGGGTTTTTTTTAAACAAAGATTGAATTTTTACGAACATTTTTTTTTTTATATGTTTAATGATTTATTGTAAAGGTAAATTAAGGGAGGGGCGAGTCATTACCATAAACCAGTTTCGTACAACGTCTGCCATACGTTTCACTTGAAGAGCTGTCGAATGTATTTCTTCATGGACTCTACTAATCTGCGCGTTTAACTACAAATGTTTAGCCCCTCGCTTTATCTCGAGTTGAGATGCGACATGCTGCGCGCAGCTGCAATATTATATGTTGGAAAAATTGGAATTTTGTGTTTCGCCCCCTCTTCCCCAAAAAAGAAAGAAATGCGTGAGGTCAGATTGCTCGGTTCCAGTGGCTGAAAATCAACACAGAAAGTGTTACGCGACACTTTGAGACCAAAGATGTTTAATCCAGTATTCAAAACAACCGAGGCATTATGACATCCCAGTCAAAAGGTTCGATCGGACTGACGTGTCGGAAGGTCGTACCGCTTACGGCGTTCTGACGTCACTAAAATGAAACCTTGCGACGGAAGTCCATAGTCTTTATCAGCAATCAAAGCCGTTCATCAGTTCACCTCACAGAGCTTCCATCGCGAATCAGCTGATGAGTCATTTTGAAATTTGTTTTTCTACACTTAAGAAAGGCCTTTGCAAATTTAATTTTAGCGACAGAAATCCGTCACTTATTGCCTTATAGAAAATTCCTTATAGAAATAGTCACTGCCATAACTACATAAAAATTATGCCTTCAGAAAGACAGGTTTTCATTTCATTCACTTGAAAAGTTACAATGAATAATAAGTCTAGCTATATATGACCCATTCTCAAGCCAAGTCCAATTTTTGAAATTTTAGTGTCAAAGCATTTGACTGACTCCTCACTTTTACATTCATGAAAAATTTCCCAATTAACCCTTCAGCGGGCGCGCCCGTGTACAAAGTGCAACTTTTTTCGTAATTTTGAATGGTTTGTTTTGACATGCAAGGTTTGGATGTTCTAAGCAGTTTCTATTTGTAGCTATACCCTTTCTAATGCAGGTCAGATTTTCTGACCCTTGTATTCCTTTCCATTCGTTGTTAGTCGTGATTGAACCGTGGTAATCCAGCGATTATACCGGATTACAATACGACAAAAGCAGGAGTTGATGGAGTCGATCCAATGTGCAGATATTACACGGTATCCCGCATATCACGAAGATGGACTCTCTCATTATTTTTAGGTTTTTGGGCATAATAGGAATCTATTCGCAAATTGTTCTTAGAGCCAATAAACCGGACAGTTTTGAAATAAGGCGATTGTATCTGCATTCTTTGGCCATTAATCTACATATATAAAACAGTTCCGTAACTGACTGACTGACTGACATACAACGCACAGACCAAACCGCTGGACCTAAAGGGCTGAAATTTTGCTTGGCTACTTTTCTATAGTGTAGGGTGCACGAAAAAAGATTTTTGAAAAATTCTTAGATATTTTTAAATTAAATTTTTAAGCTGTTTTAGTAACTTTTTTAAAATTTGCATTTAAAATAATAATTTGAGGGTTATAAAATTTATATTACGAGAAAGATCATAAAAATTCCTTTAAAATTAAACCTTTTTCGAATATTTACCACCATTTTCTGATTTTTGGTGAATTTTTAAAGATTCATTTTTAGAATTTAATTTATTAAATGCTGATCACGTGATTTCTTTTTCTGGTACTTTAAATTAATTTATCATCACATGCAGGATAACGAAATAGACAAAAAAATATTTTTTTTCTTACTAATGCGGCAGACGATTGGACATTATCCAAAAAAAAATATTAAAATACAGTAAAAGGTAAGTTCCTCAAACTCTACTACATTAACTGTACTATATTCTTTAGTATGTTATATTAGATTTAATTTGAATATTTTCTTCTACATTATTTTGTCTATAAAAATATACCTTACGATTTTCTTATAAATACATTTTTTATTTTTTTTTTAATCATTTGCATACATTGACCGCTGTATTTAATTTGAATGTACTCCGTAGAGAAGTGCAGGTTTTCAGCTAGTTATACATATATATCAATATTATCATCATCATTTTATAACTTGTCATAAAACTCAGAATTATTATTTGCAATTTGAAAAAAAAAGTTTATTACAAAAGGAATAATGAAGGTTGATAAAGACGTTCCACTTTGTGCCACGCGCGCCTGCTGGTGTTCCAAAACTTGGCGCGCCCGCTGAAGGGTTAATAAGGATTAACCCCACTCAGTGACAACATTTTTTTGGGCTATCGGATAATAAGTCACATGTTTCAGAAGCCAATCCAGTTGAGTCCATACTGTAATGTAAATCGCCGAAATAATGCCATTGAAATGCAGATGCAAGGACTCGATGATAGCATTGCTGAGTGTTGTTTCGTCACAAAATAAAGTAAAATAAATGAGTGAATGGCAGTCGAACTGCCAAAGAAGTTAGTACTCGGGAATGATTAAACAATTTTTTCCTGCAGTCAAAAAGTGATTAAAAGACTGAATTGGATGGCATTACTTTTTTTCCATTTGCCAAATCGGCCAAGTCCCTTAGTCACGCAAAAATTGTAATTATAACGATGACACCAAGGATATTCTATGTTATATGTCGTCAGATAAAAGCTCCATCTGCAATAATTCATTACACAATGTTCATTAGAATTTATATTTTGAGAGGCATTTTAAAAAACAAGTTTTATGGACTGAACCGATTTGGCTCATATGACTTAGTTAATCGGTACTACTGTTCAGACCAGGGATTCCCAACGGGATCCAAGTGGACCCCTTGGGGGTCGATGGAAGTTTGAAAAGGGTCTATAGTATTCCAGGGACCTATTGGGGGTCGATGATAATTTTTTCTTTTAAAATTTAATTTTTTGGGAATGTAATTATTAGACAACAATATCCGTTTTAATATATATAAATACAGATTTGAATAGGGCGGAGTGATCCACCTATCTAAAGTCGAATGTCATGACGCTTTTGTATACGTGTCGAATGAAATTATGTTATAATTACATATAAGTCAGTAAAATTGTTTAGTAAAATATATAGTATTTATATTCGTTATGTTAGTTATTGTGACTATACGATGATAAGCAATTTCTGGCCAAACATTAAAAAAAATTGTATCATTGCATCAAACACGACCGTCACATTAATTGAAATCGAACTTTTGTGCCATTGCAATCTGTGTTTCTGAAATCTTGTTTATATTTCTCTCACTCCTTTCAACAACGTCATATCTCAAAAATCGGCGATTTTTAGTCATGCTTGTTTTCAGAATGCCCTGAAAGAGTAGTATATCCCTGCAAGATCGTTATATCTCACCGGTCAATATTTAGCCGCTAGAGAGCAAAATTAAAATTTATTTTCAATACATTTCAATGTACTTTTCAACTTTCAAATCACTCTCCTGAAAAATCTTGTTTTTTGAGATATGACGTTGTTGAAAGGAGTGAACGATTTGCGAAATTAAAAATTATTAACATAGAACAGGAATAATTAAACATAAACCTAATGAATCACTTTTTCTGATTTTTTGTTCATATTCTTAGTAGAGTCGTTATCTTTAAGTGTTTTATGTGCCATTATTAGTATTATAATTATGTTGTAGGCTGCATATTACAGAGAAAAATGTGAAGGGGTCGATGAAGAAAATCATTCTTTTAAAAGGGGTCGATATAGGAAAAAAGTTGGGAACCCCTGGTTCAGACGGTCCAAATTCTGTGTGTAATGACCAGAGCGTCTGCACCGCGATCCGGGCTAAACAACCAAAGCTACCTGTTCCGTAAGCAACCAAAGCAACAGTTCCGTAACTGACTGACTCACTGACATACAACGCACAGACCAAACCGCTGGACCTACAGGGCTGAAATTTTGCATGGCGATTCTTCTTATGGTGTAGGGGTGCACTAAGATTTTTGAAAAATTCTTTTTAGATTTTTTTAAATTAAATTTTTAAGCTGTTTATGTAGCTTTTTTTTAAATTTGCATTTAAAATAATAATGTGAGGGTTATAAACTTTATATCACGAGAAAGATCATAAAAATTCCTTTAAAATGAAATCTTTTTCGAACCTTTACCTCGATTTTCTGATTTTTGGTTAATTTTTAAAGATTAATTTTTAGAATTTAATATATTAAATGCTGATCACGTGATTTCTTTTTCTGGTACTTAAAATAAATTTATCGTCACGTGCATAACAACTAAATAGACAAAAAAATATTTTTTTTCTTTCTAATGCAGCAGACGATTGGATATTATTAAAAAAAAAATAAATATCCTTACGATTTTTTTATAAATATATATCTATATCTATCTATCTATCTATATATATATATATATATATATATATATATATATATATATATATATATAACATCAATTGTATATATTGATGGTCGCATTTATTAAAAATATATATATTTATTTTTTTGGCATTAATTGCATACATTGACCGTTGTATTTAATTTGAATGTACTCCGTAGCGAAGCGCGGGTTTTCAGCTAGTATATCTATATATGACAATCATTTATTTTTACAGTCTACATCCAGAGAGTGAAGAAATTACTTTTGCCACCTGGATTATGTATAATGTTCCAGGGATGATTCTCTGCGTCTTGATTGGTTGGTTTTATCTCTGGCTGGTTTACGTCAAATGCTCGTAAGTAGCCAAAAAAATTATTTTTCCCTCTTTCTATTTTTTTCCCTTTGAGATTTGTACATCATAAAATTAAGAAAAAAAAATCGGAATTAAGTCAGTAAACGGTCAGTTTGTTTCCTATCTCGATCAAATTTTCTTTAATGAGAAAATTTTTTTCGCATATATATATATATATATATATATATATATATATATATATATATATATATACACTCATGGACAAAAAAATTAGCGCACCAAGAAGTAATTGCGGGATCGTAACGAAACTTGCAATGAAGGTACATGTCGGGGAGATATGCAAATGATTAGAAATGCAGCGTGATTGCGCATTACGTATAGCCGGTAGAGGGCGTTGAACATCGTACTCTGTGGAGTATAAAACAGGTAACCAAAGCTTGTTTGAGTGTGCTGAATCCTTTACAAAGGAAGAGCTGAGATAGACATGCCATTACGCCGTGTTCGAAGACAATATAAGCAGTTGTCGCAGTTTGAGAGGGGGAGAATCGTCGGGATGATGGAAGCTGGGTGGTCAGCTAGGCGAGTAGCTCGTCAATTAGGCCGCTCTGATTGTGTTGTGAGGAGGTGTTGGGACCAGTGGACCCGAGAGATGTCATGTACACGAAGACCAGGCTCAGGACGCCCTCGACAGACCACTCGTCGAGAAGACCACCACATTGTAAGAAATGCACGCGTACAGCCAACTGCTTCATCGGCCGTCATCCAGGCACAGGTAGCACCTTCACTAGCGGCCTTTGTGTCTTCTCGAACCATACGAAGGCGCCTGGCTGAAGGACAGTTGGTATCGCGGCGCCCATTACGTGTGCTGCCCTTGACGCCCACCCATCGACGCCTCCGTTTGGAGTTTTGCCGCGCACGAGGAAACTGGACTGCAGCGGAATGGAACCAGGTCGTCTTTAGCGACGAATCCAGATTCAATCTCGGCAGTGATGACAATCGTGTTCGTGTGTGGAGAGCCCGTGGTGAACGCTTCAATCCTGCCTTTGCTGTACAGCGACACATCGCTCCCACAGTTGGTGTGATGGTATGGGGTGCCATTGCCTACAATACACGGTCACCCCTAGTATTGTTCCGTGGCACTATGACAGCCCAGCGGCATGTTCATGAAATCCTGCAACCACATGTGTTGCCACTCATGCAACGGCTCCCAGGAACCATTTTTCAACAAGACAATGCTCGGCCTCATACGGCAAGGGTGTTACAAGACTGTCTCCGCACCAGGGCCCGATTTAGAAAATTCTGGACTATAGGCACAAATTGAGAAGGGGGCCCCCTAACACTGATGTGGGCATAAAATTTCCAAAATTGACACACAAAAAAAATATTGTGAAAGTACCATTTTACCAGGAATTGGCTATTTGAAGTGTAGAAGCCTAGAACATTATCATATAACAAAAAGCAATAGAACATATTAACTTCACCATTATAACACCAATACAATGCAACCAGAAAAACTTATTAATCCCTTATATACACTATAACATGTATATGATGAACTATACATATAACTGTAGATATGATGAACCAATCAATCAAATTTGAAAGGAAATTTAAAAAAAAATCATTTTAAGAAAAGGTAAAATAAAAAATTTTGAATTGAGAATTTTTTTTTAAATAAAAATTTTGGGGGGCCCCTAGGCCCGGGCCTACTGGGCCTAATGGAAAATCAGGGCCTGCTCCGCACTGTTACTAGCCTTCCTTGGCCTGCCCGATCCCCAGATTTGTCTCCAATCGAGCATATTTGGGATCATTTGGGACGACGAGTTGGGCATACCACGAGTTTGAACGAACTAGAGGCAAGGTTACAGCAAATATGGAACGAAATGTCTCAAGACATCATACAGAACTTGTATGACTCAATGCCCGATCGTATCGCATCGGGCATTCGCGCTAGAGGGGGTCCAACGGAGTATTAACTCCTCCGTTCTTTTGCCTTTTTCTCTGAAATAAATTATCATTTTTCTTTGATTTTCTTATCATTTACTTATATCAAAGTAGTCTTTACGTATGTAAAATTTCGTTTCATTTTGATGACTCCTTCTTGGTGCGCTAATTTTTTTTGTCCATGAGTGTATATATATATATATATATATATATATATATATATATATATATATATATATATATATATATATATATATATATACTAGCTGTTTACCCGGCGTTGCCCAGGTATTTATTAATCTCAATTTTTTACTACACAGGAAAAGGAATGAATTCTACCTATTGTGTAAAATCAAAGTAATTTTATTTACGGGTATTTAAAAGTATATGTACAGTATACAAATGATAAAATAAAATTACAAATTCACTCTATTATTTAACTCAAAACTTGATTATAAACAACACTTTTAGTTTCCTATATTCATCTCAGTGACTCCAAAAACAATGGATTCGACACTAATCTCGGACATTTTGGACATTTCATTTTTCCCTTTCCCTCCTCCTCCCTTAATGCTGATTGGGGGGATGAACTTGCACTTAAAAGGCATCAGTTGTGTCACTATTTGTCTCAGTGACCCCGAAAATTATCGATTCGACACTACTCTCGGTCATTTTAGACATTTTATCTTCTCCCCCCCCCCAAGGTCGATGGGGGGGGGGGTGCTGAACTCTCACTTAAACGGCATTGGAATTGCTACTGTTCCCCTCAGCGACCCCGAAAACTATGGATTCGACACTATTCTCTATCATTTTGGAGATTTTATATTCCCCCCTCACCCCCCCCTATGGTAATGCGGGGGCTGAACTTGCACTTTAACGACATCGAGAGTGTCACTTTAACTCTCAGCGACCCCGAAAACTATGGATTCGACACTACTCTCGGTCATTTTAGAGATTTTATATTCCCCCTCGTCCCCCCCCTCCTATGCTAATGGGGGGGGGCTGAACTTGCACTTAAACGACATCGGGAGTGTCACTATTACTCTCAGCGACCCCGAAAACTATGGATTCGACAGTGATATCAGTCGTTTTTGATTATTTTTACATGTGCCCCCTGCCTCCCCCCCCCCAGAGGTGCTAGGGGTCTTAATCACACACACAAAATTTCATAAAAATCAGTCCAGCCGTTTAGGAGGAGTTCAGTGACATACACACGGACAGAAGAAATATATATATAAAGATAAAGTGTTTTTTTTTCTAGAAAAATACTAGGTGAGTATAATGTGTTTTCTCAAACAAAGGTGCCTATTTTTAGTACTGTGTTTTCACACGTCACGTCACATGGGAACAAAAAACTCGCAATTTAAAAAAAAAAAACTTTTTGTTATATATTAACAATTGATTTGTAAGTTTCTTAAAATTTCGGTTAAGTCAAGTCAAAATAATACTTTAAATAAAAGGTGGGGATACGCCGTTACCCCGCGTATCCCCCAGAAAAAAAAGCCCTCTATATATATATATATATATATATATATATATATATATATATATATATATATATATATATATATATATATATATATATATATAGTAATACATTGAATCATTTTCATAAATTTCTCTTATAAATAAACTGTAAAAAAATGACATATAAAATTTCAGAAGTGTCATACAATGATAAATCCTTTTAATGGGTCATCAGTGAGGTGGTTACGTTTGTTTACCCACGCACATTGACTAGTGTGCTATAGTTTGAGGGACCGAAGGGAAGTGACGTCTATCCACTCGGAAACTCTGCGCAGGTGTTCAAAATTAATCTCGCTTGGGTTATAGAATGTTCTTCTCGACTGGCATAGAGTAGTAATTCCAGAAAAAGAAAATTAGGAATACTTTCTATAAATTTTTTTGTATTACTTGAAGTTGTTTTTTCTCGACATTGCTGAAAATGTTCCGCGTACCACAGAGCAGTCCAGCACGTACCCAAGAGGAGTACGTGTACAACAGGTTGAGAACCGCTGACCTATACCGAAGAAATATTTCACCTTGCCTTGACCTAGTACTATTCTCTCAGCCGAATTGCGAGATATTGCGAGGGGTTTTTAAAAAAATGATAGAATCCCAAAAAGATTTTTAACGTAACCTCACGTTTTTTCTTTATGGAAACGAAAGAATGAAATCCAAAGAATGGCTTTGGTCATCAAAGTAGACACCGTCTATTCATCTCTCTTAACGCATGCTCTTTAAATCTGGAACATATTGAGCTATACTCGGGAAAAGGCTAACCTGAGAGACTAGGGCTTCTTTCCCAACGGGGCACCCTATGCGTGGAACAGTCCATTTGAATTTAGAGGTGGGATAGGTTAGGTTGAAGGGTGGCGCCATCTATTCTACGATTCACTTGTCTGTTACCAGTTGTTCGCTTCTCTTGTGTATATCAAGTTAGGTTCGCTTTTCTTGTCTGTTTCAAGTTAGTCCTGTGACAAAATATCTGAAATTCTTTCAACAAAACGGCCCTAATCAGGGCCAAACAATTCTTCTGAAGTTCTTTCAACACAACGGCTCTTATCAGGGCCAAACAATTCTTCTGAAATTGTTTTAGAAAAGGGGCGCAACAACTCTTCTGAAATTGTTTGTAACAAATGTGATATAAAATTCAGTCAATTGAAGAGTTTATACCGTCACAACCGAAAATTTCATGATGAAGAAATGGCCACGACAGGTAATTAACTATGTGGAGTGTGTAACCAAAAGTGATCATAACACAAGAAATAAAAATGTTGAATACAGAACTTTAACGTTATGTTTCAAAATGCTCTAAATCTTTAAACAACAAAATAAAAACCCATTAAATTAATTTCTACTCATAATGACCAGTATAATAAATTAAAAAAAAGTTCAAACATTAATAGCTGCAACAGCATACCTATTTAAAAAATATAAATAGATAAATTAAATTAGTAATTCAAGGTGTCAGTAGATGGCGCCACCCTTCAACCTAACCTCTCCCACCTCTAAATTCAAATGGACTGTCCCACGCATAGGGTGCCCAGTTGGGGCCTGTATTCAGGTTAGGTTTGCCCCGAGTATAGACAGTCCAAATTGGGTCATTAAAGATTTCACGTAGAGGAATTTGGTGACAATCAGTCTACCTTTTACAATAGTGGCAATTTTTTTAAGAAGAAAATCTAAATTTTTTCTCGAAAACCAGTACATTCTCTTAGGGCCTGTTCACATAGAATCCATCAGCGTCTCCGTCAGCGTCAGCGTTACTCGTATTGAAGTATATTTAACCAATTACAAAACTCCAAATGATTAGCCACGAAGTTGTTAAGGTCTGTGATTGGTTTAAAATATGCCAATGCGAGTGACGCTAACGCTGACGGATTCTGTGTGAACTGGCTCTTACACGTTGAGGACTGAATTCCAAAATCTGGCAAGTAGCACCTGTACGTCACTAGCTCAATATACAACCTCGTCGATCCTCTTTCCCCAATGCGAACTAAAAATTAAATACTAATAGCATATCGGAATATTTTTCTTAATAATCTATATATATATATATATATATATAAAAGTACACTGACTGACTGACTGACTGACAGATAACGCACAGACCAAACCGTTGGACCTCACCGTTGCATTTTGCATGGCGATTCTTCTTATACTGTAGGGATGCACTGCGAAAGATTTTCGAAAAATCTTTCTTAGATTTTTTTTTTTTAATTTAATTTTCAAGCTGTTTTTGTAACACTTTTTAAAGTTTGCATTTAAAATAGTAATCTGAGGGTTATAAAATTTTTATCACGAGAAAGATCATAAAAATTCCTTTTAATGAAATCTTTTTCGAATCTTTACTTTCATTTTCTGATTTTTGGTGAATTTTTAAAGATTCATTTTTAGAATTTAATTTATTAAATGCTAATCATGTGGTTTCTTTTCTTTTCGTAATACACTTTCAATTCATTTTTCGTCACGCTCATAACAACGAAATAAATGGACAAAAAAAACATTGAAATACGGTAAAAGGTAAAATTTAACCACTAGACTACGAGATGGAAGTTTTTTAAGAATTTAGTTCAAATTAGTATGTTTTATGGATATTAAACATACAAATTGCATACATTGACCATTATGTTTATTATAAATATATATATATATATACGGCAAAAAGTCCGTATAAACTTTATTTGTGCTCTTTATTAAATGATCGCTGGCTGTGGAATTATCCACCTCGAAACAAATACGACTGGGCTGAGTTGATATTTTAAATCACTTTATTGCGAGCAATTTTGACCTCCCAAATGGAGACCAATTCACTACAACCTGCTCGTTGAGAGCGTATTCCGACGACTGATGAATCACACCCGATTCCGAGATAACGAACGCCTCAGGCGCACAGAAGCAAACCTTATATACAGCTCCCGGCGGTTAAAGCAAAGTTCGCAGTGGCGCGAACATGCCGCCCGCCTTGCACTGCTATAATTAATACAGTGCAACAATAATCAGTATACACACAATAAGCACATTGAATTACATAGAGTAGTCAAATTATTTAAAAAATTACAAAATGCAATAAATTCAAAGAACTAATTAAGTAAACATGCTAAAACAACTACAATTCAATAAGTATACGAAGGTAAAATACATAAAATAACTTCAATAAAGAATCAAAATCCAAAGGTAAAATACATAATTTGGCAATAGGCCTTTTAAAAATACCAGCTTTGGTTTTCACATTACAAACTCTAACCCTTTTAACCTTTCCCAAGAACACATCACAAATTCTACCCACTAACCATTTTAGGGGAGGTAAATTGTCCTCCTTAACAAGAACTAAATCTCCAATTCTAATATTATCTTTCGGAATTGCCCATTTTGATCTATTTTGTAAATGACTTAAATAGGCGTTTTTCCAACGTTTCCAAACTAGCTGCACAGACCTTGTGACTCTTTGCCATAACCTTAATCTATTTTCGTTAACATCTATGTAGTCTGGCTCTACTATTTATTGGTCTACCTATTAAAAAGTGTCCTGGAGTCAAGACTTCCAAATCATCAATATCAGCTGATAATGGAGTCAGAGGGCGAGAATTAAGAATTCCCTCAATTTGGGTAATTACAGTTAACAATTGCTCAAATGTTAATTTGCTATTACCAACCACTCGTTTGAAATGGTGTTTGAAAGACCTGACTCCAGCTTCCCAGAGGCCACCAAAATGGGGAGATCGGGGTGGAAGAAATTTCCATTCGATATTTTCGGAGCCAAGAAAGCCACCCAAACCTTCTTCAGGTTCATTTACGAATTTACTTAGCCTTTTCAGTTCAGCATTTGAACCAACAAAATTTGTAGCATTATCGCTAAACAATTTAGAACATTTGCCCCTCCTAGCAAAAAAGCGTTTTAAGGTAGCGATAAACGTCTCTGAAAATAAATCCGTGACTACTTCCAGATAGACTGCCTTCGTAACCAAACAAACAAAAATGCAAACATAAACCTTTTGACAAATACCCCTTTTTTGATTTTTGTATTTGACTAAGAAGTGTCCACAAAAATCTACACCAGTAGAGCTAAATGTAAAATCCGCAGTAATTCTTTCTTTAGGTAAATTACCCATTATTTGAGTTGCACATACAGGTTTACTCTTAAAGCGTGTTATGCAGTTATGAACTACCCTTCTACAGGCATCCCGACCATTTATTGGCAAAATTTGTTTCGTACATAATATAACAATAACTGAGGGCCACAATGTAAGTTCATCTTATGATAATGGTTTAAGATGCCAGAAGTTAGCCTATGGCTTGAGGGTAACAAAAGGGGATGTTTTTTATTGTAAGCTAAATCAGCCTGGCTAAGTCTTCCCCCTACACGCATTAATCCACAATTATCCAAAAAAGGATACAGCTGCTTGGTTTTACTCGATTTAGATACTTCACCTTCCATCTTAATGTCCTTTATTTCTTGCTGAAATACCTCCTTTTGGCACTCCATAACTACAAATTGAGACCGCCCTCTTCAACTCTTCCTTACGTAGAGGACCAACGTGTTTCTCGAATGGGTTTCTGCAATTGTGTATAAATCTAAAAAGAAAACTTAATATACGAAGCACATTAATATAATTATTAGTAACATTAAGAAGACGGTCGACAATTGGGTTCAAAGCAATTAGGTTAGCTTTTGAAGTTAAGCACCTTTCACTAAGGGGCTCATCCTGTTTCTTAATCTCAGAGTTGTACTTGGCCTTGAAATCAGCTGACAGTATCTTATTGGGAGGAAAATATTCGTTATACAGGAATGAAGGACCTCTCCACCAAAGATCATTATTAATAAATCTGTCCGGATCTAGTCCTCTGGATATTAAATCCGCAGGATTATCACACGACGAGACATGCTGCCACTGATGATGCGAGGACAGTTCTTCAATCGTGGCTACCCGATTTGCCACAAAAGTTTTAAGGTTTTGTGGTTCCGTCTTAATCCACGCTAGGACAATCGTGGAATCGGACCACAAAAATACTTTGTTTACCTTCTCTTTCAGGGATGAAATAATACGAGAGACTAATTTTGTTAATAACACAGCACAAAGTTGGAGTCTTGGTATAGTTGTGCATTTGATGGGTGCCACACGAGATTTGCTGGCAACCAGTCTTACTGCAACCTCACCAGATTCATCGACAGATTTCATGTAGACGACAGCTCCAAACGCATGCTCTGATGCATCAGCAAATCCATGTAGTTCCTTAGTAGAAGAATTTTTGAGAAGTATTCGTCTGCCATTTCGTATGCTATTTACGAATTTCAATGAATTAACAAATTTTACCCATTCTTCAACTTCCTTTTCGGGCAGAGGATCATCCCAATCGATTTTCAAAAGCCACAGCCTCTGCATGAAAATTTTAGCCCTAGACAATACTGGACCTAATTGTTCCAAGGGATCAAAAATGCGTGCAATTGTTTCCAACACTGAACGTTTAGAATACACGTTATCAACTACTACCACCTTAAAGAAAAAGCAGTCCATTACTGGGTTCCAGCATATGCCTAAAGTTTTTGTTTCCTTAGGCAGAGTGAATGAAAAGTCCTCATATCCACAAAACAGAAGATCGGGATCACTAGCACACCATTTGAGCAGTTTCACTCCTCCTCGTTCTAAGATTCGCATTACTTCCAACTGAAGATCCCTGGTGGTAGTTAAGTCACTGGCGCCACTAAGCACATCATCCATGTACATTAGGGCGGAGCGTAAAAAAAAAGTTTTCGATTTTGCTTTTGCCCTAGTGCGGAAAAGTTGTGTACTGGTGGGTAGGTCACGTATGCAAAGTTTTGGGAAAAACAAAAAATATCTTCCGTCTCCATTTCGGCTGTGAATTTTAGCAGAATTTTACCATACAGTTAAAAATGTGTATTTCCATTGTTTTGCATGCCGCTTTTCGCTTTTTCTGAAAAAAAATTCAGAAAAAAACCCAGAACTCACAACGGGGAGGTGGCTGCATTGCAAGTTCCACCCGTGCACACCTATCCACCCAACCATACCTTTGCCCTTGCAGTTATTCTGGTTTTACTCGGTACTAGCATTTGGTTTCAAATGGTGGCATAGCTTTTCTCGACTCTGTTCGGGTTCTAACTAAACCGTCAAGCTTATTTTCTCCACACACAGCCGCAGAAACCTCTGTTACTAGTTTCACGATACGTTCAGCACTTTGGGTGTGGCAAGGAAATTTTAGGCTTCCCAGGTGTTGAGCTACAGATTCTCCACTGGAAATCAAATTTCTCAAATCATCTTCTGTCAATTAGGGGTTCCGACAAATTACATTTCTGCCAATAAATAAGGTCTATATATGAAACTGCCTCGAAGTTGAGTGACGGAATGTTGTAGTGTCTGATTCTTTCCTTTTTTTCCTTTCTTGCTCGTAAAATCCTACGTACTCCAAGTTCTGCAATGGACTTTCTGTCGTCTGTGATCATTGACAAGATTATTGCTTCCGGGTGGCCGAAATAGCCATTTCTCTGGATAATGGGATCGACCACAGTCTTTAAATCGTTTTTAAGATAGCGTGAGACGTTTATTGTCTGCCATAAATTTCGTGGACCATACGTGCAATATGGATTTAATTTGACTGTAAACCACATAGGTGGGCACACTTTCATGATGAACTCTGCCAGAGTTTGAAGTTGGTTTGAAGGCTCTGACGAGCTAATGTATAAACACTTTATTCGATTTGCAGTTGTTAGCCAACGTGCATGAGTCATTTTCCCAGGGTGCTTTTGTGACAAACTTGATGAGCAGTTTCTATTTGTGACAGCTTGACAAATATCCCAAAGCTATCGCTTGTGTGTGCTAAGATCATTTATGTCGATTTCCGGAAATTCGCTCGAAATGTGTACAAATTTCACAACTGAGAGGTTTTTACAATTTGCCAATGCTTTCCCAGTAGGAACAGAAAATGCATTAGGGTCACTCGTTCTACCATCCAAATGCTGCACTAAATGTCGGAGTGGCAACTCATTTGCGTGTAACTGGCAGATAAACCAGTGCAAGGGTTCCCCAATGGCTTCCCCAGAAAGGCGAATCACGCCGATTTTATAGCCAGTATTAACGATTGTTCCATCGCACCCTATTGCTACTAGTTGATGAATGTCAATATTCTTATTCTCCATGAATTGCAGCATCATTTGAGAAATACTCAAAGCTGATGATGAAGTTAGTGCTATGTCTCCAAGGTACTTGCTTCCAGGTTCCTTAATCATTGTAACGTGTTCTTCCAAGACTGTTTTTTTTGTACATCTTTCCCCCTACGCTCTCTTGCATTAGAGTTTTGTCCTTCTTTCCGTCAAAATAAAGTCCCTTCAGTGGTTCCAGTTGTCTTTCATTTCCTTGCTGATATTCTTTCCGAATTTTTTTCCTCTCTCTTCTTATTTTATGTCTATAAATTACATTTAAAGTGTCTTTTTTTGGTAATCATCCCCAAATCTTCCAAAACAGCGCTTGCAATGATGGCTCCAGCCCGATCTGAAACTCCTGTTCTGTCACAAGCTGTAGCTACTGCTGGGTATCGGCTCGATCTTAACGTCTTTTTCCCTTCAGATTGAGTCATCCTGGATGTCGATGGGGAAGGCTTCAAGTGATCTGTGTCACTATCGAAGTTATGTGGATCCACGTTAGAATCTGGATCAGGAAATGTGAGCCTAGATGGCGTAACAGATGGCGAAACGTTTAAGACTTGCTGCTTCTGTCTCTTTCTGCTTCCTATCCTCTCGTTTCCTCAGCTTTCAGTTTCTTTTAAGTCAACTGCGCCTATGGACATTTGCCTAAGTGCCCGTTGGTCTATAAGAAAAGTTCTTTCCATTTCAGGAATCCTATTATGCTTTGGGCAAGAACATTTGTTAAAAGAAACACACTTACATGAAGAAATGTCGAAAAATTTCCGTGAGTCTTTCACGAAGGTTTTAAGCATCGTTTCTAAAGTTGTTGTTGACAATGTTTACATGCCAAAATATTTCTTTACCTTTCTGCACGCAGTGTGTCCACTGCTGCCTTTCTGTGTTAAGTTTCGAATTACCTCTGTATTTTATTTAAGAACAAAATGACGAGTTACATACAAAACAATGGAAATACACATTTTTAACTTTATGGTAAAAATATGATAAAAATCACGGCCGAAATGGAGACGGAAGACATTTTTTGTTTTTCCCAAAACTTTGCATACGTGACCTACCCACCACTACACAACTTTTCCGCACTAGGGCAAAAACAAAACTTTTTTTTTACGCTCCGCCCTAATGTACATGTCATTAGAAATTATAGAGGCTGCAAGCGGAAATTCATCTCCTTTGTCCTGCGCAAGCTGTTGCAAGACTCTACTCGCAATATAAGGTGCGCTTACGGTACCATATGCTTACGGTACCATATGTTGAGCTCATAAATTTTAATAGGTGCATCAATGCTGTCCTTCCATACAATTCTTTGCAGTTTTCTCTGATCAGGATGAACTAGAATCATTCTAAACATTTTCTGTATATCGGCGGTGAAAGCGTATTCGTGCTTCCGAAATCGAGTAATGATAGCAAACAAATCATCCTGGATAACTCCTCCATTGAGTTGAATTGAATCTAAAGAATTCTTAGCAGTTGTTAAAGCGGATGCGTTGAAAACAACACGTAATTTTGTTGTTTGTTTGTCAGGACGATATATACCATGATGTGGCAAGTAATATATAATAAAAGGTTCCTTTTCCTCAATTTCCTCTGACATATGTCCCATCTCTATGTATTCTTTAAAAACTTCTTTATACAGTGATAAATAGCAAGTGTCTTTAGAAAGTCTTTTCCATAGCGATTCTAGTCTTTTCATAGCAACACACTTCGATTCTTCCAAGCAAGCGGGATCTTCTTTCAAAAGCATTTTCACTATATATCTTTCTGATTCGTCTCGACTCACAGTACTTTTAAAATGCGCACTGCTTAATTCCGATTCACTATGTATTGAGGGAACTGTTTCCACATGTTCCACTCCTAACAGTTAGATTTAAATCATCTTCTCTAATGAGACCACAATAATTTATATTATTACCAACAGAATTATTTATGCTACCACTCACAACAAATCCAAAAACAGTATCTTGTAAATGCAATTGGTTATTCACAATTATTTTATCAGGGTAAATAAGCTAAAAAAATATCTCTTCTCCTAGTAGGATGTCAATTTGTGAAGACATATAAAAATTAGGATCTGCGAAAACAATGTTTTTCGGTAATACAAGATTAGAAATATCCAGAGCTTTAGAAGGACAGTTGTCAGTTATTTTGGGTACTATGAAAAATTCGAGGGCTTTTACATAATCATTATTTACATTTGAAATAGTTGCAATGGTTTTGTGCTTGACAACTGAACTTGAACCATTTAAGGACGAAACCAAAACATTAATTTTACTCGACTTTAGTCGAAGTAACTGTGTTTATTTCAAACCGTTTAGTCTTGTGTTTGAACCTCCTTTGCCAGACCTCCCAATGCAGATTGCAAATAATAGAGCTTCTGGTTTTCGCTTAATAGTTCATTTGAGTTAATTAAGGTAGTAAACTGAGTTTTAAATGCAAACCAATCTTCAAAACTACCATAAAATTTGGGTAAAGGTATGTCCGGCAGTTTTACTGGATCATTTACCTACAAATTTTTGTTATCCCTAGGTGTTACTGCACAATTATTCGTATTAGAGGTATGTAATAAAGTTTTAATGCCTACCTCTAGTTCTGCAATCTCATCATCAACTCCAACAGGGCTTTCTTCTATTTTGGGTAATTCATCGTCTTTCACCAAGCGGTAATAATCCAATTTAAGAACTTCAAAGTTCTGTTGAATTCGATACAACTGATCCAGTTTTGTTTTCAGAATTTCTTTAGCATCAACGGTTTCTTTAAAAACAAAGTTCGCCAGTTTTGTTATCTGGCCCTTTAAATTACTCTTCTTACGATTTAAAATCGTAACTTGTTCCATTTTGGGCACTATTGAATTCAAAAGTAATTATCAACCAGCCCTCACGGCAAGACGGACCATATATTTGTGCTCCTTATTAAAGGATCGCTGGCTGTGGAATTATCCACCTAGAAACAAATACGACTGGGCTGAGTTGATATTTTAAATCACTTTATTGCGAACAATTTTGACCTTCCAAATGGAGACCAATTCACTACAACCTGCTCGTTCAGAGCGTATTCCGACGACTGATGAATCACACCCGATTCCGAGATAACGAACGCCTCAGGCGCACAGAAGCAAACCTTATATACAGCTCCCGGAGGTTAAAGCGAAGTCTTCAAACCCGGCGGTTAAAGCGAAGTTCGCAGTGGCGCTAAGAAACTTTAAAAATTTATAAAACCAGGAAAAATAACCAAAATAAGAAAAGGTTTGCAGGGTTAGCGTCGTTAGGTCACGGGATTTTTTTTAAGACAGGAAAAAATAACTCAAAAAACAGACAACAGGTGGCACTGGTACGAGCGAATTCTGTGGAAATATACAAAGGAGACGGTTATAAGAACGTGCGCTCCTAATCTACAACCAGTTCACCGTTGTTCCGCGATCCGAGAGGTGTCATGTATACATCCTGACCTGTTGCACTCTGCCGTTGCTAGATTTGTGACTAGTCTGCAATGCCTAACTCCTGTGGTGGGGGTCATGTGGAACACCTGCTGCTGTAATAAACGATTTAAAAGCATTTTTTTCGTTATTTGCATATCTTTTCTTTGAGTTGTGTACGTCAGCGCCACCTTTCGGCTATTTTTTGAGTTATTTTTTTTCCTGTCTCAAAAATATTCGTGTTACCTAGCGATGCTAATCCTGCAAACCTTTTTTTATTTTGGTTATTTTTCCGGTTTTTATGAATTTTTAAAGCTTATGCAAACTTTTTGTCCACCCGATACTTTAACCGCAAGAACCGTCGGTTTTTTTCGTTGGCGCCACCTCCATTTGGGTCGAGCACCCCCAGGGACGACATTTGGGGTTGCTCGCACCTTGTCCCATCCTCTCTGACCTCATAGAAGGACTTTCCGGTATACCGATTCAATGTGGCCATAACCGGTCTATACGAGAAGGTACTGAACGGCGTTCGCCGGGATTCGAACCAAGCTCCTCAGTCTGAGTCCGACGCGCTACCACCAGGCTACCTTGAGCCCCTTTTAATGGCTTTTTCTCGTATCAATCGAAAAGCAGCAAAACTTTTATCGTAAACTGTGGGTAACGCTTATAATAAATAAGTTTTTCTCAAGTAATAGCATCGAAAGATGACATCATTAACAAGCTATTCGTAGTACTGTTAGCATTAGCACTTAATAGTTTCAAGATCAGAATATCCATCGAAAAATTTTATTATTCCTGTAAACGTTTCCTTATGGTATTCTACTCACTTGAACTTTAGTTATTTAATATTCAAATATTTACAACTGTTGCAAATACTGTGTTCTTAAATAATCATTATTTTTTTTATCTATCTTTATTCCTGAAGAAAAGGTCACAAAATGCAGTCTAAAGAAAGAATCAAAGAAATAATAACGAAGAGGTATAATGAACTGGGATCTATATCGTAAGTTTTACACCTCTTTACTTTTTAATGAAAAGTGATCCATACTTCATACTTTCAATTAAACTTTACTTAGTTATTACTCTAACTAGGCTGCGATTTTATTTAATTCTTTGGTGACTTCGTTATGCCAATTCAATCATCACTTAATAGAGTATCTAGAATTTGTAGATAAGTACCTATAATCAAAGAAAATGTATTGAAATCCATCTACTTTACGCCTCCCCCCTCCAAAATAAATAAATAAGTAAAAAAATTTGAAAATCAATAAACATATATGTATATACATATAATTGCAAACATATGTGTGTGCATGTTAAAACTGCAAACCAACAAGACAAAATTCAGGGAATTATATATATATATATATATATATATATATATATATATATATATATATATATATATATATATACAATAAACCAACAAGACCACTATATATACATATTATATATATATATATATATATATGACGCCCGGTGGCGTAGTAGTTAAAAGCATAAAGCTGCCACGCCACAGGTCACAAGTCCAGGCTTCGAACCTGCGACTGGGCAAGATGGACTCAGCCTTTTCATCCCTTGAGTGAGTCGATAAAATGAGGACCAAGCATGCTTGGGAACTAAACTCTGGGTGTCCCACGTCAGGTTGACCACCTGACTGAGACATATGCTGTATGGAACCCCAAGCCCACGTTATAGAAAGCGGAGATAGGCACCGCCGGCCTTGGACCACTGCAGACTGTTGCGCCATGAGTTTAGTTTAGTATATATATATATATATATATATATATATATATATATATATATATATATATATATAATAAATTATTAGCCACACAATCCCATTCAAATCAGAGAAATACGTTGCGACTCATCACGGGCTGGTTTGGACGGGTTTGTAATCAGAGAAAGACTTTAAGTAGATACTTAAAGTGCCGTTCAAGGGTGTCGTTAACCAAGGGTGTCATAACTGACACCGACGAATGAATGACTGGCGCACTCTCTCGTACACTCCTGGTAAATCTTGTCCGCTGGAACAACTATTCTCGCGATGAGACATTCCACGGAGTCAACAAGTGTCTCGTACACAAATGATTTCATGTATCCCCAAAAGAAGATGCGTAACAGATTTAGGTCCGGTGAGCGTGGAGGCCTAGCCACAGGTCCTCCACGTCTAATCCACTGTACAGGATATGTGGCATTCGGGAGGTGGCGGGCGGTGGTGCTAAAGTGTGGTGGGGCCCTTCATGCATAAACCACATGTCCCTCTGTGGAGTGAGCGGAAGAGCTTGAAAGAAACCAGGAAGCACTTGCTCCAGGAAGACACGGTACGCTGTGCCGGTCAGACGTTATAGCAAAAGATATCGTCCCATCAGCCAATCACCCACAATACCTGGCCAGGTGTTCGCTGAAAATCTCTGCTGGTGTTTACGAGGGGCAGCAGCGTGGGGCATTGCACAACTTATGATTCAGTTAATTTAGATTTCACGAAAGTTCAACTTGGACATTGAACTTTAGGCCGTCAGCACACGGAGCAACTCAAAAGAAACTGATAACCGACTCAAATCACAAACCAGCCCGTGATGAGTCGCAACCTATGTAATTGAATGGAGCCACGCACACGGCGCAACTGGTTACAAACCCGTCCGACGGGTTTGTAACCAGTTGCGCCGTGTGCGTGGCTCCATTCAATTACATAGGTGGACGGGTTTGTAACCAGTTGCGCCGTGTGCGTGGCTCCATTCAATTACATAGGTTGCGACTCATCACGGGCTGGTTTGTGATTTGAGTCGGTTATCAGTTTCTTTTGAGTTGCTCCGTGTGCAGACGGGCTTACACTTTTCTGACACACTGAGTGGAATGTGACCCTAGGCAGCATTGTAAATATTGTTCGTCCTAATGAGTACTATCACCCGTTACATTTTGTCGACACAGTTTACGGACACTCTGTATATACAGGGTGAATCTGAACAAGTGGGCAAAACTTTACGGGGTGATAGAACGCAGCTATACGAGCAATATTCGTCATAGAATGTATGGTCGGAACGCAAACGGTGAGAAGTTAAAAGGTAGTTTTCTACTGTCACATTTAAAGAATTAACACAATAATGAGAGGAGATACTGAAGAAAACATTTTATTAACAGGAATGTAATTGATTTACATGATCAAAGAAATTACTCAAAAGAGTTTCCGCCAGCTGTAATGCAGGCTTCACAACTGTGAGATAGGGACTGACGCACTTTTGCGAAGACACCAGGCATTTCCTGAATATCGCTGGCAACAACGGCGATTCTGGCGACTAGTTCCATATTGGTTTCAATGGGGTACTCGTAGATTAGGCTTTTCATATGTCCCCACAGAAAAAAGTCCAAACACGAGAGATCCGGCGATCTTGGTGGCCAAGCTATGGGACCACCTCGACCAATCCATCGCCCTGGGAATGTTGCATCTAAATTGTTGCTCACATCCAAACTGAAGTGTGCAGGCGCACAGTCGTGCTGGAACCACATTCTTGACCTGATGGGGGTTGGAATCGGACGCAGCTGCTCTGGCAACACCTCTCGTAGGAATGTGTGATACGATTCGCCGTCCAGACGGGGTGGAAGGAGGTATGGGCCAACCAAATGGTCATGGAGAATCCCTGCCCAAATATTTACGGAAAAACCGCCGCTGGAACAAATGAGGACGTCTGGCATGCGGGTTCCATTTATAGCGCCACCTAGCGCCTCGCTGTTTGCACTCCGCCCATACTTTCTATGACGATTGCTCGTGTAGATGCGTTCTATCACCCCGTAAAGTTTTGCCCACTTGTTCAGATTCACCCTGTATATATATATATATATATATATATATATATATATATATATATATATATATATATATATATACATATACAAACAGAGGTCAGTAATTCCCATATTAACCTTCTAGATTAGAAGCATTTTCAGAATACAACAATGTATGTGTCCTTAAGATATCTTCACTTACTTTAAGAAGAGTGACTGATTTCCATTACTTTTGAACTTTATTTAACTTTTGGACTTTTCTTCGTTTGGAGGAATAATCCTCGTTACAGGTTATTTTTTGACGTTTTCTTACATTCGTACTTTTCTCCTTTGCAGGGCTCACGAAGCGCAGGTTCTGATTCTATTCATAATCCTGGTATTTTTGTGGATTTTTCGCGATCCCAAGTTCATCACAGGATGGGGTGATGCCATAGGATCCGACACGTAAGCCGAATTTTCTGCTTAAATCTGCGAAACAATTTAATGGCATATTTATGCTATATATACCAGGGTGCGGCAGATCACTGGTAAGGGAGAGTAATGGGGTTAGGACGGCGTAGGAGGTGGAAACAGTTCGGGCGCCTTCACTAGTTGTCAGTAGACACCATGAGTGGGTCCGGTGAACATCGAGCTGTTCTTTGAAAACAACGATTCTGTAACCGCGACACAAAGGGCATTCTGGACGCGTGTCAGGCTCTATGCAACTGATGCCATTCCTAATCGAAAAACGATCCCACAATGGTTTTCAAAGTGAGAACAAGTGGGTCTGCATGACCAAGGAAACCATCCTCGGAACATTAGAACACCTGAAAATGTGCAACGAGTCCGTGAGAAAGCAGCCGTTATTCCTCAATGATGACCAACGTAGTGCTGGAAAACTTGAGAGAACGCCCTCAGCAATGCATCCCCAATACTGCCCTGATAAGTTATAAGGCCCTAACTCCAACGGTTACTTGTTTGTTACGTAGATCCTTCTTTTGTCGAAAACGACCTCAAACTGGAGTTAGGGCCAATATAAATTTCCATATAACTCATCACTGAATTAGATTTGGGGCTTTCTAATGACATAAAAAGGTGCATTCTTTTAGACCGATTCGAGAACGCTGAAAAAAAGCATTTAGAAAAAAGTTGGAGTTAGAGCCTTTTAACTTATCAGGGTAGAATAACGGACAGCACCTGAGCGATGTTATTTTCTAGTTCTAGCGGAAAAGAACTACATTGTTAGTTCTTTTCGACAAGATGAAGTTTTTCTGTTCATTGTTCCGTTCGTATTTTATGACCCTCTGAGTCCATTCTGCCACACCCTGTATATATTTTGTACTTACACATGGAGATAAACTCATGTATAAGATTACGGAAAATGGGACTCCCTAATTTTGAGGAAGAAAACCTCGAAATCATTTATGAATAAAGAAAAATAGACGAGAAGCAAGAAAATTTTATTAAATGTCCGCGAGAAATATACAGTAGAGTCCCGATAATCCGAATTGATTGGGACCAGACCCTTTTCGGATTAAAGAATTTTTCGGATTAAGCGAAATCATTCTTAAAATATACTTAAATTGCACAATAACGCGTGATTACATAAATATTAAATATTACGTGTGATTACACAGTTTATTTTATAAGGTCTGTCTAAACATTACCAAATCTCGGTACGTAATGGGTGATAAGAGAGCTGAACGCTCCCTAGTACAGTAGAGTACAGTAGAGTGTAAGTTGTTCGTTCAGTAGAGTGTAAGATTTGTGTGACAATCAGTAGATTGTTGAAATGGTTTTGAAAGAACCTATCAACGTGTCAGACGAGAGTGAAGGTGAAGCAGACGTTGACAGCTAGCAGAGGGTATCCCACTCAGACGCCGCGGCTGCATTGGATGTAGTGCTATGCTACGTAGAGCAACACTCCAATCAATGTATGCAATTGATGTAAAAAAAACGAAAAAAATTTTATATATATAAAAAATCGTAAGGGATATTTTTATAGACAAAATAATGTAGAAGAAAATATTCAAAAAATCTAATATACCATATCTATTTAAATCTAATATACCATACTAAAGAATATAGTACAGATTGAGGAAAATTTCTTTTACCGTATTTTAATATTTTTTTGGATAATGTCCAATCGCCTGCCACATTAGCAAGAAAAAAATTTTTTTTTTGTCTTTTTCGTTGTTATGCACGTGGCGCAAAATTAGTTTAAAGTATCACAAAAAGAAAAGGAACCACGTGATCAGCATTTAATAAATTAAATTCTAAAAATGAATCTTTAAAAATTCACCCAACATCAGAAAATGGAGTTAAGACTCAAAAAAGATTTCATTTTAAAGGAATTTTTAGGATCTTTCTCGTGATGTAAATTTTATAACCCTCGGATTATTATTTTAAATGCAATCTTTAAAGAATATTTATGTTAATGAGCTGTTAATGTAACATATATATATATATATGTGTGTGTGTGTGTGTGTGTGTATGTGTGCGTGTGTGTATGTGTGTGTGTGTGTATGTGTGTGTGTGTATGTATGTGTGTGTGTGTTAGTTACATTAACAGCTTAAAAATTTAATTTTAAAAAATCTAAGAAGAATTTTTCCAAAATCTTTCTTAGTGCACCCTTACACTATAAAAAGAATCGCCATGCAACATTTCAGCCCTTTAGGTCCAGCGATTTGGTCTGTGCGTTATATGTATGTCACTCAGTCATTTAGTCACGGAACTGTTTTATATATATATAGACTACTTTGCTAATTATTCTTAACGCTTTATAAGTTCCTATATAATGACGTGTAATAAATGAAATATTCTGCTGTTTCCAGGAAAATAGGGGACTCCGTGCCAGCCATCGGGGTGGCGTTCTTCCTGTTCTTTCTGCCGGCGAACCCCACGAATTGGGGAGGACGTCCCATTTTGGAGTGGAAAACGGCGCAAGCGAAACTACCCTGGGGTGTCATCATACTGATCGGAGGGGGCTTTGCGCTGGCAGACGCCGCTCAGGTATACTTTTCAGCTGAATCTATTTGTGTATAAGGTCACACGTCACATTTCAACCCGTGCGAAAACGAAGGGTAAAATGATGTCAAACGCGTAGATTGTTAAGGAAAACGCATGGCAGAGCTCTACTTGTACAACGGATGGTATCCATTTTCTGCCTTTCGTGTTTCGCGTAAATACATCAGTGACGTTGCCTCAAACTAACCTTTTATATATATATATATATATATATATATATATATATACATACAGAGAGAGAGATTCAGATATGTGGGTGCGGTGGCCCAGTTGGCAAGAGCAGCGGGACAGTTATCTGAATGTCCATGGTTCGATGCTCATCGCTGCAAATCCACCGCCGTGTTCACTAATGGTGGCCGGGGCACCTAAAATCTGTCGTGGTTACAATGTCCTTCAAGTTATCAAATTTACCTCTGGAGGTGCCGGGTCAAGTGTTCCGGTCTCGTCACTTGACTCGGTTCAAAATTACGGGACCAGTCATTTAACCAAGTCGGACACCGACCCTTGCAGGTGCTAATTCAAAACAGGAGCAGCCCCTTTCAGCCGAACAGACTATTAGGACCTGGTGAATGCATCCTCTAACCAGGGGGCATTACCGACAATATATATATATATATATATATATATATATATATATATATATATATATATATATATATATATATATATATATATATATATATATATATATATATGTGTGTGTGTGTGTGTGTGTGTGTGTGGCTTTTTTCTTGGGGTACGCGGGGATACGGCAGTCAGTCAGACTTGTTTTATATAAATAGATATATAAACTATTTCTTCCCAAAACAAAGGTGCAAAAAAGTTATTATTAATATAAATATTTCTATAGCAAGGCCCAAATCGTGGCGACATATTCCAATGAAAGAACACAAAAGAAGTGAAAAAAAAATTTCATGACAACATCTCTTTATCGACAATGCCTACATTATCATTACACGAATGATTGTTTCCGGAAATTGTAATCTTTAAAATAAACGCACCTTTGCACCGTATATCCTCCAAAATACTTCCATAGCAGTAGAATCAAACATCTATTATTCAGCCCACCCAACTCAAAAGTGGAGGCGAATTTACAGTTAAGAAATTAAATCAGTTAAAGTTTGAAGCATCAATGCGAGTACTTTAGTCATCAATGCTTTGGACTAAAGCATTTTAAGACTAATTTATTGCAAGTAAACTAATTTAAAACCTCAGATTTAGAGCCATGTTCACAGGACATGCGAAAATTTCCCCGGGTGAAAAATGGCTTCTTCGTTACGTATATTTGTAAAATATACCAATGAGCAATATTGTCGATTTAGAGATCAGATTCTCAAATAAATTGGCGAAATTTTCGCATGACCATCCAACCTCTACGTCGTCTTTGACGTAGTCAAATCTATATATAAATATTTCTATAGTGGAGATGGACGTCTTTTGAACGTTTTGGTGGACGTCTTTGACGGACAACCCCTACGTCGTAGTCCGCAAAAATGACGCACGAGGCGAAGTTACGGTTAAGGCAGCTTTGTACTAATCCTATTGGATTCGCTCTCCTCAATGTTAACTGTCGTAAACTGGCGTGGTTCCTTTGTCATGTAGAACTGGACACATAAAATCTTCATTTGTAGACACAAAAATTACGTTTACTGAAGTAAACAAAAACACTCACACAAATAACATGATAGGAATACAAAAAATAATAATAATAATAATAATTAATATATATATATATATGTTCGTAAGGGGGTCAAGCTACAGTGGCGGCTCCAGTCCAGAGATTTTGGGGGGGGGGGGGGGGCAACGTTGCCTCTTAGGGATATATATATATATATATATACTAGCTGAATACCCGTGCTTCGCTACGGGGTACATTTTAGGATAATTACAATGAAAAAGTAATGAAATTGCTTTTTTAGAGGATTTTCTTATAAACGATATATTTTGTTTCTTCACTGGGCGGAACTAATATTACTAAGCTCGTCCGCGAACTTACGCGTGAGCAAGCTACGTAAAACGTGGGAGAAACAATTTTCTCGTAAATGTACGTCAGCATATTTTAAAGTTTAGCTTTGGGACTTATTTATCGTCATGGCGAAGCATATTTTGAGAGGAAATTACAGTTTTATATATAGATTTGATTTAATATCCATAAAACAAACTAATTTGAACTAAATTTTTAAAAATTTACATCTCAATTAGTCTAGTGGTTAAATTTTATCTTTTACTGTATTTTAATATTTTCTTTGTCAATTAATTTCGTTGTTATGCACGTGACGCAAAATTAATTTAAAGTATCACAAAAAGAAAAGAAATCTCGTGATCAGCATTCAATAAATTAAATTCAAAACTTTCCAAACGATTACTGTTTTGGAAGCTAATGTTCTGCTAATTTCCAGTAAAAGCTAAAATCATTTGAAATCCACACACCAGTGTTCCACTCACACGCAACACTATAAAATTGAATTGCAGTACTCTACGTTTATATGGGCATTGAAAATTGCGGTTAGTAGAGGGCAATACGGGACAATCCACACATTGTCTATAGACACTTGCTATTTTTGGCTATTATTTGATCCGTAATATCTGCCTCATATGCCGTATGTTTCTAGATGCCATTCCCATATGAACCACAGCTTAATTCCTTCAAAATGGAACAAAATGAGTAACTCCAGTTTATCATGTAATCCACTACTGCTACAGGGGCATCAAAATGTGAGAATACAGAGTTTAAATCAGCCAAAACTGCAATTATGGTGTACATATGACACCTAACTTCTCCAAAAATCTTTGCCTTTGTGATGAGACTCATAAGTGATTTTTGTTTTTGATGAAACACTCTTGCTAACAAATCATGACGATCCTGTGGTTTTTGTCCAACTATTCTTTGCTGTTGTTGTCTGATTTCTTCCAGTCTCGCTTCTCTTTCCGGGGTAAAGATTCGGAAAAAGCTGAAAAGTAAACAATACCAAATCAATTTAAAAACTAAATACAGTATAAATAACTTAGAAAAAATAACAGTATAAATAACACAGTATGAATAAAAAGTACAGGCTGCGGCCAGATATGCTCAGGCCAATAATACAAAAAAAAATTTAAATCGTAGTAAGCAATGAAAAACATTTTACACACTTCAATAATAGCAAAACAAAACGTGATGGTAAAGTAGAAAGGAAAGTTAAAACAGAAGTAAGAAGTTACATTCTAAAAATATAAATGAGGTATAAATCAGCTATCGATTCTAATTTATGAATCATTTATCAGGACATGAAAAAATTACTGCATGTAAAAAAAATTAACCTTACCTCCATTAATTTCGACACTTCTTGACCTGTGGCTTGTCCAGTCATGTGAAATATAATTCTTGACAGTAAATCTTGTTAACCTAAACTGTTATTTGTGTTTTTTTTTAATTTAAAAAAGTTATGTTCTCAAAATATGACAATTAAGAAAAAGATATCATCGAGAAAAAATAAATCATGCTACTTAAGAAAGTCATACCACAAATTTCTATAAAATTAATGTGCAACTATATTTGACTTACAAAATAATGCATATGTAATACATTGCTAACATGTTTTAACATCAAAAATTTCCACAATCAAAAGCTAAAATTAGTTTAAAATATTAGCTTTAGGATTTTGTGCAGAATGATAGGTGTTTTAGCTAAATTTCATTAAAAATTACTTCAAATTGATCAATTTATAAAAAAAGGTATGCTATTTACAGGTAAGTTTTTGTTTCTTTTTTTGATTTTTAAGTGCTATTTTAGCATAAAAGACCAAAAAAACCTTTACAAAATTATTTTTTCTCAAAGCTAAACACAAACATAATCAAAGCTCAACACAAACATAATTAACAGTTGTTTTAAAACACCCCTGGTAAACATTGTTAAGTTTTGAAGTATTAGAATGATAATAAAAAATATTCTAGAGTTTCAGACAGAAGCATAAAAAGAAAGAATATGCAAAAAGTAACTAAATTAAACAAAACTTGACAGAATACAAAAAAAGTGAACACCGGCAACAAAAGTAAATAAAACGTTTCGTGCGTATGCGCAGTTCTTATGAATGATTGATTCCAACGCCTAGAGTACCGCGTATAAAATTAAGTATCGTTCTTTAAAATTCAATTAAAAATATAAATTTTAAGATAGAGACTTGAAATTATTTTTATATGAATGAGAAAGCTTTCATCTTCCAGATGATGTAAATATTTTCTTTGTAAGAAAAAAACTCGAAGAGCATCGACCGTAGATCCACAAAAGTCCGTAAATTTCTCGAAAAAGTTGGTTTAATATTTTGAGGAAAATATTAGTCTGTTTTAAATTATTTTTAAACAAATGAGGTCTTGTTTGAAGGAGAAATGTCTGTAGTCTTAGATTGCAAAAAGATCAAAACTCTACGATCATTTTTTGCCGAGATATCGTAATCTGAAGTTAAAAAAACAAAAAATATCCCACAAAACATAAAATAAAAAATTTTCTAGAATAAAATTTAAAATTCGGGCTTCGAGGTGCACTTTTCCATAGTCTGCACTACACGTGTGCCAAATTTCATGGCTGTAAGTTTCACAGATTCGTCTCGGGGGGCCGCCCACACACACGCACGCAAACATGCTCTTTTATTAATAAGATATATATATATATATATATATCCAGTCCAGAGATTTGGGGGGAGGGCAATATTGGCTTTTAGGATTACACACATATATATATATATATATATATATATATATATATACACTCATGGACAAAAAAATTAGCGCACCAAGAAATAATTGCGGGATCGTAACGAAACTTACAATGAAGGTACATGTCGGGGAGATATGCAAATGATTAGAAATACAGCGTGATTGCGCATTACGTATAGCCGGTAGAGGGCGTTCAACATCGTACTCTGTGGAGTATAAAACAGGTAACCAAAGCTTGTTTGAGTGTGCTGAATCATTTACAAAGGAAGAGCTGAGATAGACATGCCATTACGTCGTGTTCGAAGACAATATAAGCAGTTGTCGCAGTTTGAGAGGGGGAGAATCGTCGGGATGATGGAAGATGGGTGGTCAGCTAGGCGAGTAGCTCATCAATTAGGCCGCTCTGATTGTGTTGTGAGGAGGTGTTGGGATCAGTGGACCCGAGAGATGTCATGTACACGAAGACCAGGCTCAGGACGCCCTCGACAGACCAGTCGTCTAGAAGACCGCCACACCGTAAGAAATGCACGCGTACAGCCAACTGCTTCATCGGCCGCCATCCAGGCACAGGTAGCACCTTCACTAGGGGCCTCTGTGTCTTCTCGAACCATACGAAGGCGCCTGGCTGAAGCACAGTTGGTATCGCGGCGCCCATTACGTGTGCTGTCCTTGACGCCCACACATGGACGCCTCCGTTTGGAGTTTTGCCGCGCACGAGGAAACTGGACTGCAGCGGAATGGAACCAGGTCGTCTTTAGCGACGAATCCAGATTCAATCTCGGCAGTGATGACAATCGTGTTCGTGTGTGGAGAGCCCATGGTGAATGCTTCAATCCTGCCTTTTCTGTACAGCGACACATCGCTCCCACAGCTGGTGTGATGGTATGGTTTGCCATTGCCTACAATACACGGCCTCCTCTAGTACTGTTCCGTGGCACCATGACAGCCCAGCGGTATGTTCATGAAATCCTGCAACCACATGTGTTGACACTCATGCAACGGCTCCCAGAAGCCATTTTTCAACATGACAATGTTCGGCCTCATACGGCAAGGGTGTCAGAAGACTGTCGCCGCACTGTTACTACCCTTCCTTGGCCTGCCCGATCCCCAGATTTGTCTCCAATCGAGTATATCTGGGATCATTTGGGATGACGAGTTGGGCATCCCACGAGTTTGAACGAACTAGAGGCAAGGTTACAGCAAATATGGAACGAAATGTCTCAAGACATCATACAGAACTTGTATGACTCAATACCCGATCGTATCGCATCGTGCATTCGCGCTAGAGGGGGTCCAATACTCCACAGAGTACGATGTTCAACGCCCTCTACCGGCTATACGTAATGCGCAATCACGCTGCATTTCTAATCATTTGCATATCTCCCCGACATGTACCTTCATTGCAAGTTTCGTTACGATCCCGCAATTATTTCTTGGTGCGCTAATTTTTTTGTCCATGAGTGTATATATACACTGCTCAAAACAATTAGAGGAGCACATGATTTTAACGAAATTGCTCAAATACTTACACAGATAAGTAACATAAAATAAATCATCCATAATTTAAAGCCTAGCAGAAAACAGAAGAAGAAAACTTCATGTGCAAATCAAAGTTCATGACGTCAAAGACCAGAAAAAGAACATAAGGGCGGAAATCGGGATGTTGCAGAAACGTCTGTTTCACTGCCTTAACTGTGAAATTCGATTGCTCAGTTATTCTTTTTGAGAAAAGGTGAATTGAAAATGTCTCAACAACGTGATTTACCGGAATCCATGGCAGGGCGTATTATAGGCAGACTTGAATCCGGGCAAACACAACGTAGTGTCGCGGAAGCTTTTGGAGTTTCCAGAAGTGTCGTTGCAAGGCTGTGGAATCGATTCCAAGAAACAGGAATGTTAGACGTCAACCAGGGCAAGGTCGGCCACGCGCCACTACAGCAACTTATGACCGGTATATAATGTTAATAGCTCGTCGAAACAGAACAGACAATGCTACTCAGCTGCAAAGACAGTTGCTTTTGGCAACAGGACGACGACGTGTTTTGTTATGGAGGGAAAGGGGCACTCGAAATAACCCCACATTCGTTCGTGAAAGGTCACAATACAAACGAGCTGGTTTTATGGTATGGGGTGGAATCAGCATAGGTGGACGTACGGACCTGCATATCATTCGGAATGGTACTTTGACGTCCCGAAGGTATGCAGACGAGATACTGAGACCACATGTCATACCTTACGGTGCAGCCATTGGAGATTCCTTTGTTTTCCAGCATGATAATGCCAGACCGCATACAGCTCGTCTTGTGGAGAACATGCTTGAAGCTGAAACAATACAGCGTATGGAATGGCCAGCGTGCTCTCCTGACCTGAATCCAATCGAGCATGTTTGGGACATGCTCGTACGACGCATTGCTGCGAGACCAAGGCCTCCTTTTACTCTCCGAGACTTCGAGATTGCACTTCTTGAGGAGTGGAACAATATTCCCCAAAGTCTTATCGATAACATCATCGCATCCATGGAAAACAGGTGTGCAGCATGTCTTAGCTGTTCGAGGAGACCACACGCCATATTAAAAATCTTGAATCATTTCTAAACAATACTTTTTTTTATCGTTTACATGTAACCAAATTGGTGCCCTAAATCATCTTTTCGTGTTTTTCCATATTTTCAAAGAATTAAAGCTTAATTAAAAAATTTTTTACGTCTTTTTTTCTGTATTGCGCATTGGATACGCGTGTACTATCCATTTTATGCCAATACGTGGCTGTCTGGCACGGTTTTCTTAACTTCTTTGCTTGCTCCCCTAATTTTTTTTAGCAGTGTATATATTTACACTCATGGACAAAAAAATTAGCGCACCAAGAAATAATTGCGGGATCGTAACGAAACTTGTAATGAAGGTACATGTCGGGGAGATATGCAAATGATTAGAAATGCAGCGTGATTGCGCATTACGTATAGCCAGTAGAGGGCGTTGAACATCGTACTCTGTGGAGTATAAAACAGGTAACCAAAGCTTGTTTGAGTGTACTGAATCATTTTTAAAGGAAGAGCTGAGATAGACATGCCATTACGCCGTGTTCGAAGACAATATAAGCAGTTGTCGCAGTTTGAGAGGGGGAGAATCGTCGGGATGATGGAAGCTGGGTGGTCAGCTAGGCGAGTAGCTCGTCAATTAGGCCGCTCTGATTGTGTTGTGAGGAGGTGTTGGGACCAGTGGACCCGAGAGATGTCATGTACACGAAGACCAGGCTCAGGACGCCCTCGACAGACCAGTCGTCAAGAAGACCGCCACATCGTAAGAAATGCACGCATACAGCCAACTGCTTCATCGGCCGCCATCCAGGCACAGGTAGCACCTTCACTAGGGGCCTCTGTGTCTTCTCGAACCATACGAAGGCGCCTGGCTGAAGGACAGTTGGTATCGCGGCGCCCATTACGTGTGCTGCCCTTGACGCCCACCCATCGACGCCTCTGTTTGGAGTTTTGCCGCTCACGAAGAAACTGGACTGCAGCGGAATGGAACCAGGTCGTCTTTAGCGACGAATCCAGATTCAATCTCGGCAGTGATGACAATCGTGTTCGTGTGTGGAGAGCCCGTGGTGAACGCTTCAATCCTGCCTTTGCTGTACAGCGACACATCTCTCCCACAGCTGGTGTGATGGTATGGGGTGCCATTGCCTACAATACACGGTCACCCCTAGTATTGTTCCGTGGCACCATGACAGCCCAGCGGTATGTTCATGAAATCCTGCAATCACATGTGTTGCCACTCATGCAACGGCTCCCAGGAGCCATTTTTCAACAAGACAATGCTCGGCCTCATACGGCAAGGGTGTCACAAGACTGTCTCCGCACTGTTACTACCCTTCCTTGGCCTGCCCGATCCCCAGATTTGTCTCCAATCGAGCATATCTGGGATCATTTGGGACGACGAGTTGGGCATCCCACGAGTTTGAACGAACTAGAGGCAAGGTTACAGCAAATATGGAACGAAATGTCTCAAGACATCATACAGAACTAGTATGACTCAATGCCCGATCGTATCGCATCGTGCATTCGCGCTAGAGGGGGTCCAACGGAGTATTAACTCCTCCATTCTTTTGCCTTTTTCTCTGAAATAAATTATCCTATTTCTTTGATTTTCTTATCATTTACTTATATCAAAGTAGTCATTACGTATGTAAAATTTCGTTTCATTTTGACGACTCCTTCTTGGTGCGCTAATTTTTTTGTCCATGAGTGTATATATAAGATATAAACATCCTCTCATTTTGAATTTAAACTCGTTTAGTATGAGGTCTAGGATTATATAATTTTAGGCAATGTAAAAAAAAAAATTCGCCGGGTATTTTTTTTTTGGGGGGGGGGGTGTAATTTCCCCTACTCTGTCCCCCCCCCCCCCCTCTGGAGCCGCTCATGTCAGGCTACCGCTTGTCGATAGTACATGCGTAAACGAGTATGTCCTTCCAACTGAACTTAGGATATGTGCTGTGCCGATAAATGGCTAAAGGGTTATGCGCATGAAGGGGGGGGGGGGGTTGCCGCAGTAACGTTCCTGACATTAACCTATAGAGAAAATGTGTGCCCACTTGGATGGAAAGATTCTTTTTTTTTAATTGTATTCCGTAATAGAGAAAGAAATTTGACACCTCGGAGCATTTTTCGTTTTTGAAAAATGCGAATAATATTTTTTTAATTTAAATGATTCGGAGAAAAACATCTGGTCTAGTGTGTTTTTAAAGCTCCTTAATTCGTTTGGTGGACGCAGTTTATAAAATGAATCCTGTTGCAAATGTGCAGAAAAGTTCGGACTATCTGAAAATACCATTTTTATTGGATGATCGGCATTTACGCAGCTGTCAATAGTAGACACATTTTCTCCATAGGTTAACATTGAGGTGAGCCAATCCAATTAGATAAATACACAGCAACCTTAGAGAATTTTACTAAGAACCGATGGAACCTGGAACATAATTGCTAGCATTATGGCAGCAATGCTTCAAGAAACGAATGCATCACATAGGTAAAAAAAATCTGTTTCAATTCATGATAGCGAACTGGAGTAAAATAAAACCTACCACTTGCAAAGAGGGTGTTAATGGAACGCCTAAAATATCTAGAACACACATCTTAAACGGAGGGGAAAATAAACATGTATTTCACGTACAAATTAAATAATTTATTCAACTTGATAACCAACCGGGAAATGCGTTGCTTATTCATGGTCACATCATGGCCTTTGAGCCTATGGGGAATGTGACGTTAAGGGTGCTGTGTATTAACCCTATTGGATTCGCTCGTCTCGATGGTAACCTATGGAGAAACTGTGTATACTGTTTATAGCTACATAAATGCCGATCCTCCAATAAAAATAATATTTTCAGATAGCCCGAACTTTAATGCACCTTGCAACATGATTCATTTTACAAATTGTGTCCCCCAAAGGAGCTTTTACAACACACTGCACCAGATTTTTTCCCCCGAATAATTTAAATTTGGAAATACTGTTGACATTTTTTTTAAAACGAAATATGCCCCACGGTGTCACACATCTTTCTCTATTACGGAGTACAATTTTTACACAAAAAAAATATCTTTCCATCCAAGTCGTCCTATCTTGGACACATTTACTCCATAGATTAACATTGGAAAGTGAGCGAATCCAATAGGGTTAGTACACAGCAGCCTTAAATAAAGAGCTATCGTAACATTCTCGATGAAGAGAGTATGTGAATATATATATATATATATATCGGCATGTATCCCAAGGATGAACGCGTGTGTGTGTGTATATATATATATATATATATATATATATATATATATATATGCATATATATATATACATATGTATATATATGTATATACCGGGTGGCCATAATTAAACTGACAGTGCTCACAGTGTTCTGTAGCGCGATCTATTTGCGAGAATGACGCCACATTTTGTAGGAAGATTGAACAAGACGGGGGACGAAGGATTCCGCGAAAAAATAAATTAGTTCCAAAAGCCACCGTTAGGGGAATATTTGGCGCTGTGTAATATAAAATAGAGTGTTAACAAATGCAAATCAATACGGAAATTACCTTTTATTTTGCATTCAAATGAGGTTCAATGTGGCTGCCGTTGTTGTGGACCACATATTGCATTCTGATCACAGTATGCACAACAGCAGAAAGTAACATGTCTGCAGGAATCTCCCGTACAGTCCGTGATATGTTATCCTTCAACGTAGCCAGGTGCTGGACCACTCCTTGATAGACCTTGGACTTAAGGTAACCCCATAGCCAGAAGTCGCATGGGGTAAGATCAGGCGACCGAGGTGGCCATGCAGTTGGAAAGTAGCGGCTAATGACTCTTTCTGTTGTGAATTTCTGTCGTAGCAGCTGTTGCACCCGTACAGCAACGTGTGGAGGGGCTCCATCTTGCATGAAAATGATTTCCCCCAGGCATTGTCTTTGCTGAAGTGCCGGAATGACAAAGCTGTTCAACATGTGGCGATATTTCTCTCCGGTAACAGAACAGGTTTCCGGTCCTGTCGGGGTAATGTTCTCATAGAAGAATGGACCTACGATAAATTCCGCTGTGAACCCACACCAAACAGTTACCTTTGGTGAATGTAAGGGAATTTCTGTGACTGCATGTGGTGATTTGTCATCCCAAATTCGGCAGTTCTGGGTATTCACAGTTCCATGCAGGTAAAAGTGGGCCTCGTCTCCCCATAAGAGTTTCCACCTCCATTCTGGCAAGAAAGGTGAGAGCAAAAGTCAATCGCTTATCATGGTCGGGGTACAGTAACTCCTGTACACGGCTGATCTTGTACGGATAGAAGTTCATAATCTTTCGTAAGATTTTCCATACCGTACTGTAAGGCATATCCATATTCCGAGCTAATCCACGAGCGCTAGAGGTGGCAGCAATATTGCCTGGTCCTCTGTCGACAATCGCCGTGGCAACTGCTTCGATTGTATCCTGTGGTACAGGTTTTCGTCCTCTGCCTGACTGAACCTTCAGAGAACCTGTTTTCTCAAACGTCGCAACCATTGCTTTTAGCCCATTAACTGACACAGGACCGTTACCTTTACGCATTTTTTTGTGCGTTCTAAAAGCACGAAGAGCGGCTGACGCGTTGCACTGGTTGAGGTAAAAGAATTTGACCAGTAACGCACGCTCGACTAAAGAAGGAGACATTGCACATAAACTTTCAATCCGATTGATTCGAAACGTAACACATTGCCTTTTAAAACCCAAGCAGCTGGCACTGTGCCAATGGATGTAACGTGAAATTTGAATAAAGAACTTCTTCTTCTGGTCAGCGTACGTGATATTGCAGATCACGAGACTTTATCGGTGTTTATGTAGATTTTACGCTTTTTTAAAAGTGTTGCCATATTGCACTTGAACTAAATAAGAAAATGTGCATAATAAAAGTTAATTTTATTCCGTATTAATTTGCATTTGTTAACACTCTATTTTCTATTACACAGCGCCAAATATTCCCCTAGCGGTGACTTTTGGGACTAATTAATTTTTTCGCGGAATCCTTCGTCCCCCCGTCTTGTTTAATCTTCCTACAAAATGTGGCGTCATTCTCGCAAATAGATCGCGCTACAGAACACTGTGAGCACTGTCAGTTTAATTATGACCACCCGGTATATATATATATATATATATATATATATATATATATATATATATATATATATATATATATGTATACATATGTATATATATATATATATATATATAGATAGATAGATAGATAGATATAGATATATATATACAAACACACGCTGTTGGACATCGATGTCTCGGGATGGGGAGACACTCCAGTGCCATGAACCCCGCGTTTGCAAAACATGGTACGAACAGATTATCATTATCTCGGACGGGAGATTTCGGAAATTGGGGTAAAAGAAAAAAGACCCATCTAATAAACATCCTCGTTTTCGTCTCGTTACAGAAATCCGGCCTATCTCGTTTGCTGGGGGCCAAACTTTCCGCCCTGAGCGTGCTATCTCCGGGGGCGATTGCAGCTGTCATCTGCTTCATGACGGCCATGCTGACTGAGATAGTCACCAATACGACGACGGCGACCATCCTCCTGCCCGTGTTCAGCCAAATGGTAAGCATTTGCCGGCCAACTCGAGGACTATTTTTTACATGTTTTTATTAACTCGCTTTCTTGTTTGTTTGCGTGTTTGTCCAGTTCAAATCTTGCAATCGATTTTTAACTAATTTCCCGACTAGCTAGACATTTGAAACTTTTAGAATAGCTCAGAACACGATGACAATGTATTTTTTTAATACTTTTAGCCATCTTTTAGCAGATTTTGAATTCCTTTTCAGTTAATTTTGTTTTGTAGAATGGTGCAGCCATCTGTCGTCCGGGACGGGAACGAAAAGTTAAACGCGAGTTAACTTCCAATTAACTTCATTTTCCTTCAAGTTCATGGGATAATTCATGAAAAAAATTTTTAAAAAGTATTTATTAATACATAGAATTGTCAAGTTTATATGATTCAACAGAAAATTTAAAAATATGGTATATAAAAAGCTATTTTAATCTTGTAATTATTTTTACCAAGCCTTTCGTAGAGATTTTTTTTCTCCAGTCAAATGCGATAGAAATTATCATTAAGGATAAGTAATTTTCGTATTTACGAAGTAGATGCGAATAAATACGAAATTTGCCGATATGAGCGAATAAAGGCGAAAATTATTTCTTTACTACTTTTTGGCGAAAACTCGGTGATAAACGGCGTTTTAAGCGAAATTAGGTAATAATAGTAATAATTTATTAACATAATTGCTTAACTATGACCATCCGCGGTCTTCAACTGAGAAATCTCACTCTCCTTCGGATTGGCTCCGAATTTCTCCCGGACAGTTTGTCCGTACCCGAGTCGAACCTAAAAATCTAACTGTAAAAATCAACCATCAAGTTTTGTGGAACAATTTAGTAGATTTAAGAACGTCTCTTGGGCACCAGAGTCAAGGGTATTTCAGAAACTTACAGTAGTCAACCAAGAGACTCCTGTTGATGTTATGCAGATTTTAACTGCAACGAAATGTTACTACCTTAAATTTGCAAAGGCAGCTATGCAAAGCCTCTATAGTCCCGTTAACAGAGTAGATGCTGAGATATTTTAGTACGTACAACGTAGTAACTAATGACAGAAGGCAAAGACTTAAGGAACAAAATGTGGAGACTACTTCAATGTTAGCTTTTAACTAAGAATTTTGATACTTACCTATCAACATAAGCAAAATTGCAATTTTTTTAAATAAATGTTAGAATTTATATTTTTTTTTTTGCGAATAAATGCAATTTTTATTTTTTTTGGCGAAATTTCAATATTTTTTATGCGAAATTTACGTATCCCTAGTATCATGCATACAAAAAGACACACATACACATGTGTTGAAAAAATATATTTGATTAAAAATAATTAAATATAAAAATGAAGTAATAATAATAAAATAATTTAAAATATATTTTTAAAATATAAATTTCATTGAATTTATATTTTTAATAAAATATTAAAAATACAGACGGTCGTTCGTACTTTGTGGAAACAATTTTGATAGTTACGTTTTATGTATAAATTCCATATTTTTTTGCGGCTATTTGCTGATAGCCATGGTTCTTGACAATAGCTCGAATTTTCCACGAATGTAAACTTTTTCTTAGTACTATCATGTCAATCCCCATTCCTCTCGGACCGTTTTCCAAAGTCCGTTCAGTGTTCTTGGATGCCGTATTCCTAAGGTTCGTTTTAATAAACCGAAAGCGGAAAAGTCCCTTCGAGAAGCGTCAGGTGATTTTACAGGTATTTCATTAAATGGGATACACTTTATTCCTGTTTCTGAGTCTTTCTTTGCTAAATAAGCGGCAGTTTATTTAAGGGCGTGACCAGAGGCTTTGCGCATATGAAGCTGAAATTTAGCAATGTCCATTCCATATAATACTGGAATTTCTTCTTCAATAATTGGCTCTAAAATATTCTGCTGATAGTAGAATGAACTCATTTTGGCTTTACTTGAGACTTTTTAGATTTTAATTTGCCGTTGTAACAAAATCTTGCTACTATTGTGCCATGAATCCCTTTGGGAACTTTTCAGTACACTGACGAAGCCATTTCGTACGGTCATTCCCGTCAGTTGAGCAATAGAAAATTGATCTTATTTTATTAAAGGCACTTAAATACACCCATGCTTCACCGAGTGTTACCACAAATTTCCAGTTTTCAGAAGTTAGGTGTTTATCATATAATTTTCTACAATTTGTTTTTCTTTCAGCAATATGCTTTGGCAAAATCAGATGAACTTTACGTTTAAACATCTTTTTTAACTTCAAATCTTTATGAATGGTTTTACCTACAGTGCCAGAAGACATTCCTAGTTTCGATGCAATGGATCTTTGAGTCAGCGGATTTTCTTTTAGGTTTCGCGGTCATGTTTTCATTTTTACCTTCAGTTAGACTTTTTTTTTCCTTTTAAATATGTTATAAACGCCTTTTTTGAAATGCCATAACCGCGATTTTTACACCGCTTTATAATTTGTTGATACGAATATTTCTCCACTGAATAACTACATAACCTTCGAGTCATTTATCAATTTTAGGAGCCATTTTCAAAATCTATGTATTTAAGTTGCTAAGCCGACTTTTTGGGCAGTCCGTGTGAGAAAACTACGGCATCGATTTACTTCATTTTGGTCTTAAACAAAAGATTGTAATCTGTAGATTTGTCAAATTTGGTTTTTGTAACCGCAATTTCTATTAATTAGCGATAATTTACAATTAAAAATTGATTTCTGTGCATGCTCAGTGGCATGTTTGAATCTGGCTTTAGAAACTCCCTGTTTCTGCGCATGCTCGGTGACATGTTTTAATGATTAAACACGTTTATTCCGAGGAGTCTCTCTAGATTACTCTCTGCTATTTTTATTTTTATGATAGTTATGTTTGTGAAATATAAGATTAAACCTCATGGAAATCGTTTATTTTGCGCTGTTTAATTAGCGATAAATTACAATTTTAAAAAAATTACTTTCTGCGCATGCTCAGTGACATTTTTAAATCTGGCTTTAGATACTCACAAAGCACGAGACCGCTTAAACACATTAATTTGTTTCTGCGCATTATTATGATTTTCAACATTTGGCAATGATGTGTTGAGTATAATTTGTGTATTAGTACATTTATTTACTATTTAGCCGTCATGTTTTGACAGGTATCAACTAGTTAATCTTTTATTTTAAATTCCAATCAAAACAAAACAGTAGTAGATGATTATTCGGAAGTTGCCAAATTTTTATCTCAAAATGCAAACGACAAAAATAAATTCCAAAATCGTTTCCTAACACAGCATTTACACAGTCGCGCTAGCGGCGAGTCGAATCGCTTGGGGAGGTGTAAGGCGAATGTGTAAACGGTGCACTCGCCGTTCATCCCGCTTCTCTCATCTCCAATCGTGGCGCTCGCTTCGGGAGCGGTTTTTCTGGCACGAGTCAAAGGGGCGAATGGCGCTGACGGATTCTACGTGAACAGGCCTATAGAATCCGTCATCGTTAAAGATTCCGTTGGAGCTGATTGGTTAAATGGGTCAGTGATTGGCATATAATTGGTTAAAAAATGTTACGGTGACGCTGACGGATTCTACGTGAACAGGCCCGAACAGGTTTTACTTCTCAGTGTCAACGGAATATCTAAGCTGACGGATTCAGTGTGAATAACTCTGTAAGCCGATTCCGAACGGCCTGAAACATCCATGCCTACTTCGAGGTCCGAATGCGCAACTTTTGGTTCCGGGGACCCCCCTTTACCATTCGGCGATTGCCAAACCCGTAGAATCATAAACTATTGATATTTATGTTTGAGATGCGATATCAATGCTAAATATATTCGGGTTAAAGCAGCTCAAGAGAAAGTAAACAAATGTCTTCCCTCGAAGTTACTATGTGGAACAGCTAATGTAGCTCTTTTCACCGACTCAGATATGCCCCCGTTGTTTTTCAAGGAGGTCCTTCAGCACCGCTATCGAAAGATCGCTAATATCAACAGATAAACGAGCGGTGAAAGAAATACAGCTGTTTCCAGACCACTTTCTCGATCCATCGAGAATCTTTCTCGGAAATCGTCTCAGTTATTAATGAGGCACGACGTATCGATAACAATTACAAAATATAAACAAAGCGGAGGAGGGAAAATTGTTTTCGTCACAACTAAACAGTAGCGTCAGAGAGAGTTTTTGGTTACAAATTACGAACTATCTATACGAGAAAAATAATCGCGAATTTTTAATGGACAAGCAAAATATGTCACACAGTACCGAAGAGATTGGGAAATTTGAAGACAGATTTTAATTCGAGACAAATTTAAAAAGAAAAAAAACAGCTTTCTCTTTTCCAGAATTTGCCGATATATTCGGAATACTTTGTTAGTCCACTAAGTGAATCAGACAGCCACAAGGAAAAAAATAGTTTACATTTAGATTGTAGAGAAAACAAATAATCGTTTATTTTTGCTTATATTTGAACTATATTTTTAAGCTTTCTGATGTAATCATTCATTAATTCATAGCAAAGGACTACATCTATGAGAAAATAGGTATAATTACGGTATAGAGTAATTTAACTTAAAAAATTCCCTTCATAAAATTTTCATATTTTATTCAAATACCTTCAAAATCGTTAGAAGCAACAATCATCGTGTTTTTTTTTTCTTTTTTTAAATAAACACGACAGTCACTTGGCTTTTCAACATTTGTCCATTCCACACCGCGGATTTGATAGCTTCTTTATAATGGAAGCACAGCATAGGTGAACCAACGTCACTCCCTGTGAGAGAACAGCATAAAAATGTCCATGCCTTACTCGGGGCTGGAATCCGAGGCCATTCCGTGGAAACTCGGGACGTTAATCACTGCAGGATGTGGGCGGCCATCTTGGAATAGTAAATTTTCATATCGAGTTCAAAACCTGAGGTCATGTTTATCACTACACCATGGCTTACAAACAGTAAAAAAAAGGGTTTCCGATTGAAAAAAACAGCCGCGAAAGCTTTTATTTTACAGTTCTCAGGACATGAATTTTAAATGCTAAAGCACTCAGTTTACACCTTTTGAGGATAAAACGATGAACGCTAAATGCTTGATAGAAATAAATCATACAAACTGCAATAAACAACTACTCCGCTCAGGGATTTGAAAAACCTTAAAATAATCAATATTAATAGCGGTAATCGTCTAATCCACCTCGACCCTCTCCGCTTTCGCGTATCGGCCATGAAAAACCCGAAGACCAGACGCTGCGTAGCAAAACCTGCAAACTCAGCCTAGGGCTTATATCCCCTGTTCGGTTTATGTTTAGTATGGGCCTGGGCGCCGGACAAGACAGTACAGATCTGCCGACCCTGGGCCCCTATTAATAATGGTAAATTAAACTAAATTCGTGTTCTGGAGCAAATTAAGCTTTATCTTCCAGATGCCGGTCAGAATGCCCACACGGTTAGTTAACGAAGGCAAAATGGGACGGGGGAGCGTAATTAGACATTAAGCCTGACCTGGCTTACTGTCATGATGTTTTATTCCTCTGCTCCTGAAGATGGAGACTGGATTTGCTTCCGACATGTGCAAATAAAGCTAAATTTTCAATTATTTATACTAAATATTTCAATCTTTTCTAATCTCTTACTTCCTTAACTAGTTTTAGTGCTATATTTCTTATCACTAAAACGGTCTTGGTAAAAATATTACGAATTCCAGATTATAAAATTGATAATTAGCTTTTTATCCCGCAGACTTTCTCTGTCCCAACTCACTAGCCCAACCTGAATTCGTATTAGGTAAGGCGTGATTAAGAGAGCTACGGTCATCTTCTTTAACAATGCCAACAGACCAAGGTCTACAGTTTGTAGCTGATTCTTGAAGGCCACAAGCACTCGTGCCGACGGGGGGCTCGAATCCACAGAGTCTAGTACTGATAGCCAGCGCCCAAACATTTAGCCATCACCAAGCTAGGTGAGGGGAGAAGATAAACACTGTATACACCATCATATCATCAATATTCGGTCCTTTATCATTTCCGATACATACCAAAAAAAGAAATCGCCAAGTTAAAGCGAAAAAATTATAGCAATCCTAATTACAGTTACCGCGTAGGTCACCATCATCCTTTAAGGTTCACGATCTGTTACTAGCGAAACTGTTACTGGCGAAACAGATCGTGAACCGGTCATTGTAGACCAAGAGCGACAGGCTCTGTAGGCGAAACCCTGTTACGCCAATTCCTGTAGTTACAGTTGAAGTGACCAAACAGTTTTCCGGCGAATGCATTCCCCTACTAATGTATGCCTACGATTCCGTAAACAGATGCCAAGTGTATGTAGCGCCATCTTACGGCTGGCGATGATTTTTAGGGTAATTTCCGCAGGGAAAGTCTTAATAATAAAACGATCTTTCTTTTCTTCCCTAGGCAACGTCCATTGGAGTAAATCCCCTTTTCCTGATGTTACCCGTATCTGTTGTATGTTCGTACGCTTTTATGCTACCTGTTGCAACACCTCCGAATGCCATAGCATTCGAAAGCGGAAACATGAGAACAGTGGACATGGTAAGTATAAACATTTTTCAGTCGTTGCTTCTTTAAAATAGGTGTTTTCAGCATATTCATTGCCTGTCAATTTATACACTTGAAAGATGGATGTTCAACAATGTATTCATAACGTAATTAGCAGATCGAACGGAATATGACTTATGAGATTATTAATCGATTAAATGCGAGGTCACTTAATACATGCGAAGTCAGAACGAACTAACAAAGTATCTTGCTAGGAAACTGGACTCAAATTTTGATTCGAAATTTAGTTCCTTCTCCCGAATCTCATTATTTCACGGGGAGACAACAGCATAATATATATTATTATAATTATATTATTATAATTACATATTATGTAACAAGACTTTAAAGGCATACATAACATTTTATTTGCCAAAATGGCAATCACTATCTTTCCTGCATTGGCTTTCTTAATTGGGGTTATTCAGCTTTGCTCAGCAGGAGGAAAGCTGATTTAGTTTTCGAAATTAGCGAACTAACTTTATTTCACCGTTATTTATAGTGAACTAGCTGGTACCCGGCGCGTTGCTACCGCAAAAAGAACAATTTTGGAAATATCGTTTGAAATTTTAAATAACTATCTTGTTTAATTATGAATAATTGAAAGAATGAATTAGAAAGTTTGATCTTATCGACAATGAATACATTCGTTGAAATTAAATGATATATAAAGGGAAAGTATAAATAATATTTATTCTATTTTTTTTTACTTGATCATTCAATGGCTTTCGGGTAGACAATATTTTTTGTTTTTTCCGTCTTCAGCAAAAACAAATAAATTTCTTGGCTGTCCCATTCGTGAACATCCAACATACAAATGACCATGTGAAAAACATGGATTTTTTTAGGTTCAATCCGCACACTTGTAGTGATTGACCTTGTGCTTTGTTGATGGTCATCGAGAATGCAAGTCGAATGGGGAACTGCAGTCGTTTGAAATCAAAAGGCATGTCGGTGGGAATAATGGGAATTCGTGGAATAAGCACAATTCTCTCCCTTCGACTTTCCGTTAAGAATAGTTGCTTCGATGACATTCGGCATTAGTTTTTTTACAGCGAGTCGTGTCCCATTATACAATAGGGGTGGATTAATATTTCGCAAGAGAATAATTGACACGCCGATTTTGAATGACAATTTGTGCGGTGGTACACCAGGAAGATCCAACGAATTCTAAAACTCGATTGGATACTTTAAAACTTCGTCCGCATTCATGACACTGTCAATCGATTTGTAGGTAACAGAATCGCCTGGAATTTGTTCTTGAATTGCATAGTTGATTGCATTGACGTCGGTGTTTTTTGGTGCCAAAATCGCACATTCGCAAAGCCATTTATGATTTTTATAATTGGTGACAATTTGCGGAAAAACTTCCTGAATGAGTTGTTCCATGGATGGCACAATTTCGCAAAAGTTCAATGGAAATGAAATACATTTTGTGGTAGCATCAACTGGTACTTTTCCTTCGCCAATGTTCTATAGCTGTTTTGAGAATGTGTCTGCCGATGCATCGTGTTGTAAATGTACGCGCATATTGGTTTTTAATGTGAGTTTTCGCACGTCTCCAAAGATACGATGCTTTAAGGCAAGCATTTAGCTCATCAGCTGGTGTTGATTTAGGAATCTTAGGAAGAGTTTGTCGAAAGTCGCCAGATAATAAGATGAGGGCACCTCCGAACGGTTATGTATTTGATCGTAAATCTTTCAGAGTTCGATCAAGCGATTTCTTATGAACCATGCTGCATTCGTCCCAGACAATAACCTTCCAAATCTGCAGAACTTTAGCCATGCCAGATCCTTTTGAAATGTTACATATTGGAGATTCCGAGAAATGAATATCAAATGGCAATTTGAGCGCCGCATGCGCTGTTCGTCCACCATCTAATAATGTCGCCGCAATACCTGATGAAGCAAGAGCCAAAACAATTCCATTTTGAGATCGAATGTCGGCCAATAGCAAACCGATGAGAAATGTTTTTTCCAGTGCAGCCAGGCGCATCAAGAAAAAACATACCACCTCTGCCATTTAAAATAGCATTTGCAATTGTATCGTAGGCAAATTTTTGTTCCGCAAGCAAAAGTTGTTTGTTTGCTTTAACAACTGCACGCAAATCATTAGCATTGTACTGCTGCTCTCTTACTAAATCGCGATCACTAAGTTTAATTGAAGAACGTTGTGGCGCAATAATGCCAAGTTGAATAAGTTCTTTGTTACTGCTTGTTAAGCATATGTCTTCGATTTCGATCAAAGCTTGATTGAAAATATTGTTCAAAAACTCAATGGAATTCTCATTACTAATAGTACGAACACGATGCAAAATGTCTTTGCTCAAATCCTCTCTGAATTTTTCCCACAAATCTTTCGGATTGGATGGCGAACATGTGGTCAAAATGATGGCGAATAATTTTCGAATTTGTCGCGGATGACAGCTGGCACATGCATCCGTCAACGTTGTTCCCCAGTGTTGGTCTTTTTCGAGCAAATGAAACTTTTGGCAAGCTTCTCTGTACGTCTGGCATTCTACGCCATTGACCGTTCTCAAATTTGTAAATGACGTAGGACCTTTGACATTAACCAACTGCATTCTCAAATAGTAACACTCGGCATTATTTGGGTGTACTGTATAAATACGGCCCAATGCGTCCGAGGAATACAGATTTTGATAGCCTTCAACACGCATGCCTTGCTTACGTCGTTGGAATTTCTTAGATGTAGCATTCCATGTATAGTACTTTGGAACATTTGCGTACAATAATGTTTTGGCAAATTCATCTTCTTCACAAAGCGCAAAAAATGCTGTGAGTGTTGTTTGTGCTGGTTCAGCAACAACATCTCGTACAGTGTCTGCCGTGAAATAGACTCTTTGTCCATTTTCAAGATGAACACTGAGATGAACAACATTGGGATGGCGACTGTGAATTGGGAAAGTAAGAATACGCCAAACAGCTTCATTGCTGCTGATATAGCGGCCTGTTTGAAATTGACTCACTTCATCGTTGCGCGCATCAGGTTTATCAATACTGACTAATGCCATATCGCTGCCTTTGTTGACGTATTTGCATATATATTTGATGGATTTGACTGAATGACAATATTCAACGTTGATATGAGCTTTGAATGTTTTCGATAACAAAGGAGAATATGGCACAATTCATCTGTTGTCGATTTCAACGTCAACATTTCTCATTAGGATTATTGCTGTATGACCTCCATCTTCTGGTTTTCGGCGCCTGTATTGAGGATATCCGTCATCACCAGTGCGTGTTTCATGAACTAAGTCTCTGGGAAACTTTTTCGTGCATTTTTTATCTACCATGCAAGGAGATTGTGGATTCATTGTTCTGCATGGTCCATGCACCATGTTTTTCGTCACAATATCGAACAGCATTCGATCTTCTTCAGGATTAGGAATTTCTGCAGAAATGACATCATCAATTTGAGCTGCGTGTATTTTTGTTTTGAGCCAAATGAGAATGTGTGCATGTGGAAGTCCTCTCTTCTGCCATTCAATCGCATACATCCAGCAGCGAGTTTCACCATAAATGTGATACTTCACAATTAAGTCCATCAATTTACTTAGTTTTTGCTTGAATACTCGTGCAGTCAAATCGTGTCGATCGGATGGTAGCTGACCGGGCAACAGAAGCTCTTTTATCTCATCCCATGCTGGATTGCACGTAAATGTAATGAAAAAGTCGGTTCGGCCATATGAACGCACATGTCATGGCATCCTGTGCATATTCATGCATATGCCGTGGGCTGCCATTGAACGTTGCTGAAAGTATGACCATTTTCCCAATGTCTGAAACATTCCCATCGTTTGCAATTGCATCGCGTAAATGAATGTATTCTTCGGAACGCAACGATTTTTGATTTAAGCGAATAACAAACGTTCGGATTCAATTTTGCATACATGTCTACTACGTATTGATGAAATAGTTGACGACATTGCAAAATATGATTTGTTCCATTTTGAGGTATCATTATGCGGTATGAATAATAATTCATCGCTGATACTTATTTATTGAGTTGTTCACTTGTAAGAATAAAGAAAACGGAAGATATAAAAAAACTTAAATTACATTCACAAATAATGAAAAGTTAAAAAGAAATTAATACTTTCATTTGACTAAATGAAATAAAGATATCTGTAGTTACCTGTAATTGGATTAGTTTGCATAATATTAAAGTGATATCCGTCCTGCCCTTCCCATAAAATTATGGGGTACTGCAGCGCATCGTATGATCGATGTGTTTCAGCGACACGTTGAATTGTATTATTCCGTCGCTGAATAATTATATCACGCGTATCACGTTCTTCGCCAACTATGACAATCGTAACTTCATTGTCGGTAGGTGCGTTGTAGCGTCCGGGATGTTGTCCGAGTGGTGTTTTGTCGGCTCCTATTTTAATTGCATAATTATCCGCTGTTAAGTTGTCAATCGAAGTTTTGAATAAATTTATCAATGCATTGTGTTGGTGGAAAAATGTTTGTAAACAGAATACAATGTGGCGTTTGGTTCCTGGAATTACATCGCAGCGTTGATCAACTTGTGTATCATCGTCACCCATAAAATATATTTGTAAAAATTTATGTTCAGCGTCCGAAACGGGTAGAAATGAACCAACACGGTGATATATTTGTCCTTGAATTTTGAAAGTAGGCATGTAGTAATCTTGAAAAACTTTGTCAGCTCCAAAAGATGTCATTTGGAAGGCTGAATTATATTTGCGAATGTTCTGCAAAAAGTGTTTGGAATCAGGTGAGTCGCCTGAAAGCAATGACAACAATGGATCAGGTGGTGGATGCAATGCTGGCAATTTAACTTTGCCATTCGCGCAGCACATTACTGGTGTTTCATTTTTGAACTTAAGTGAACTGCAATGCCCACAGGCCTTATCCATTTTGCCGATAATTACACTGAGATGAAAACTGTAATCGTAGTTAACATTATATTGAAATGCATCAAGATTCAAATCAACATGTACTGTTCGTCGAGATTCAGTAGCTCGTAAACGTTCTCTTTCAATTCTTGCTGCATGTTGATCTTGAGATTCTGATGTGCGTGATCCGGTAGCATATAAACGTTGTCTTTCAATTCTTGCTGCATGTTGATCTTGAGATTCTGAAGCATGTGAATTTGCAATTCGTAAACGATCTGCTTCATTGCTCGCTTGTCGTTCCTCTTTTGTTTGAGAAGCTCGAATTCGCTTATTTCTACGTGGTGCGCTGGTAGATCTATTGAGTGACGAACGTTTAGGAGGCATATTTTTTAAAGAAGCACTTGACACGATATACGCTTGTATAACCGAAATATCGATTCACTAAATAAAGATGACTATTCATTAACGAAAAGAAAAAAAATTAAGACTTGCAGTAAATATTTTCGATTTCATTTCACGTCATCGCTGATACGATTAGTTTGCATAATATTAAAGTGATATGCTTTAAGTTTTAAGCCATAGATGTATAAATAAATTATTTTAAAAATTCTATAATCATATATTAAAATTAATAGCTTAGAGAATAATGTTTAAATTGGTAATTTCAAAGCACAGTTTTAGAATTTTTATAACATAAACAAATAACAATTTTGAAACAGATGTATTACACGCACCTCCCTTGGCGACAATGTGGCGACAAAAAATTTTTGACGCCAAATACTCGTCAAAAAAATTTTGTCGCCAACTTGTCGCCAAAACAGGCCTACGCGGACATTTTACACTTAAAATAACAAATATACACAAAATATCAATAACAACTCAAATATAAAAATAAATTCAAAACAAACTTACCAATGGCAATAATAAACTTTCAAAAACATGTCACAAAACCACAACAGCTACTTTAAAACATACACGAATATATCTAAAAACGGCTGTATTAAAATTCAAAACCTAAACAGAAATGTTCAACCGCTACTTTAAAACATACGCAAAAATATCTAAAAACGGCTGTATTAAACTTCAAAACCTCAACAGAAATGCTCAACCACTTATTTAAAACATACGCAAATATATCTAAAAACGGCTGTATTAAAATTCAAAACCTAAAGAGAAATGCTCAATCGCTACTTTAAAACATACACAAAAGTATCTAAAAACGGCTGTATTAAAAATATATATCTAAAAACGGCTGCATAAATACAAAAACTAAAACCTTAAAATTAATGAGAAATTTGTTAGGTGGGCGCCCCCCCCCCCCCCCCGCTAAAAAAGTCAGTATAATACAACTAGTCAGTCCAACTAATAATAACTAATATAAATAAACATAAAAAACACCTTGGTTAAATATATATTTCTTCATTAAACATATATTACAGCACAAATTCAAACGATCTATTTCCATTATATCGCCTCTATTTTAGACACTAAAATCCCCTGATATTTCTAAATTACACTAAATACTGAACAGATAATAAATAAATGAACAAAAATATATTGAAATATACAACCAGATTATTGTATCCAAGCTGCATCCTAGCTGAAACTTAAAATCTGAATTAAAACAAACGAAAAATTCAAAAACCGTTGCCACAACATAATATAATTACACTATAGAACGTTAAAAAAACCCATTCAATGATGCAAAACACAAGACACACCCGAATCTGGCAACAATAAAATCCTAAAAGCAACAAAAACACAAATTGGCAACACCAAAGTAAAATCTACATCTAATACTATCCAAAATACGTCATTAATATTTCGCAACAACATGGCCCCCATACTATATCACGTAAACACAGACTAGCCGTTCAAACTGGGTTGCCACAAAATAACAAAATTTCGCCAAAATCGCATGGCTGCCACACCAAACACAAAATCGCTAAACTTCACGAAATCGCCAAAATTAAAAAAACGCCAACTTGGCAATGAGGTGCGTCTAACACATCTGTACCACAATGTTCAAATATCTTCAGTATATTTGAGTCTGAACAGTTTTTCAATTCATGAAATGGATAGATAACACATTCATTGAAAATGAATGACTTTCCATCTTTATATTTTCATTTTTAAAAAGAAACATTCCGGCGTTGCCATGTATATGAAAATAATATATCAAATTCATTCTTCCATGCGCCAATATATGAATAAATCACGTTTTTAATTCATGTCTATTTATTTTTACGGAAATGTTATAATTTAATTGGCAACAATGAAATGTTACAATGGCTTTGAATAAAAATATCCGGGGAGAAGTCCCATATCCTGTGCTGAGAAATTTGGCGAATTTTTTTTTTGGCGATTTTCAATATTCGTTGATAGTTCTAGCATAATTCGGGAATGGAACGTCGTAGCGGGATGAAAATAGCCTATAACCATCGCGCAAGTTCAAGCAATAAGTTGACCAAGTTTCATCGCAATCGGATGAACGGTACGGCAGCGCATAAAATACGAACAAACAAATAAACATTCATTTTTATATATAGAGATAATTGGGACAAATCGCATATCCTATATATATATATATATATATATATATATATATATATATATATATATATATATATATATATATATATATATATATATATATATATATATATATATATAATTTATTTTTAATGGCACCAAATTTTTGTAAATACATTTTAAAAGAGATTTCTTTGTTCATGTGCTGCTACTCTGGGGCTGTAATTTTGGCAACAAAAGATTTTATAATTCTATTTTATGTTTGCAGCATCCTGCAAACCTATTTGACCTACATTTTAACTTTTTTTGTTGATTATCTTGTTAATTGTAGTTGAATTTTGATAGAAAGTGCAATTTGAAACTGTGTGAAATGATGTTTTTAATTTCTCATCCGGGGAATGCACCTGGGAACAGTTTGAAAACTGATCGCTAAATGACACCAGACGGTACAGATAATAGAACTATTCAATATTTTAAGGATTTTCTGCACCACCCCCCCAGAAAAAAAAAAAAAAAAATATATATATATATATATATATATATATATATATATATATATATATATATATATATATATATATATATATATATATATATATAAAATAATCGTAGTTTAACAAATTAAACTATATTCGATAAACTTTGCAAGCGTTTTTCTACCAAAACAATTTCAAATCCTCACATCTCAATAATATTTTTTTTTTCAGGCCAAACCCGGACTGGTCATGAACCTAGTATGCTGTGCGGTGCAATTATTTATGCTTAACACCTTGGGAGTGGCCATGTTCGATCTCCACACTTTCCCGAGTTGGGCAAACAGAAGTGATTTAACCGGCGGCTTAAGCAGTACGTCGTCTGAAGTCTCATTCCATGCAAACACGTCGCTGCTGTTCGAAAACTCAACGATAGATCCATCACTAGTGACGTACAATACGTGACAATTATAAATATTACAGACAATAAAGTTTTATTTATAAGTTATATTACTTACATACATGGACATAGACATAACGTTTTCGTGAGGTTCCAAATAGGGCTAGGAAAGTCCTTTACCCTCGATATTGATATGGGAAACACTGAAGCTTTTCACGCATGGTCCAAGAAGAAATGAATTAAGTTAAAAAGGGTAAAGTTAAGTTACAAAATTAATTAAAGAAGTTACAAAAATAAAAATAAAAACATTAGAATGTAGTAAGTTAAAGTTAACACACAAAAATTAAATTAGCAAGACTTGTCAAAATAAAATGTTCCACTATAAGATAAAATAAAAAGTAAAATATAAAGATTAAACTCTCCAAAGTCGAAGATGAGCCACAGTGGACCGGGAGCAGCAAAGATGTTAAACGCTGGGATCAAACCCAGGATGGGAAAGAACTATCAAGCAAACCGTGCTTGAAAACAGGCCGAAAAAGGAAGCAAGATGATGAATTTGTATTACAGAGGTTAAAAAAAGATCAAGCTTAACTACTGGTCGAGAGCAAAATGAGTCCCGCAACCTGATTGATTGACGAAACAGGGTCCAGGATCTAGTTATATTACTTACTACCTATGTGAACAAGGCGAGTCAATATGAAGCAATCCACCCGGAACACTAATTATGACACGGTAGTTATACGTGTTTTTCTTAAATAACAATATAAAAAAGTAACCAAGGCCACAATAACAAAAAAAAAAAGCTATTTGATTTTAAAATTGGAAATCTTAATTATAGAGAAATTATCGATCTATTATTACTCTATTGGAATTTAAGACAAAGGTGGCCTAAAACTTGAAACTCCTCTTACCAGTACGGCAGTTTCCCGCAGCGTGTCGCATTTCAATATGCGAAAACAACGAAGGGCAAAACGTTTGTTGATAAACACATAGATTACTAAAGTGGCTTCACATGATACTCAGTGGCGTCACATGAAACTGGCGCATCAGCTTTAGAAACTTCATAAAGTAAATTACTTACTAGTTGGAACCCATCAAAACATTACGGCTGTATAGTAAATAAATGTACTAATACACAAATTATACTGAACACATCACTGCCAAGTGTTGAAAATCATAATATTAACATTAGAGAAATACACTTTAAAAAATTACTGTTGAACCTAATAAAAAGAAATAGGGTTACTCAACAGCGTGAAATAAAATTTCCTTCGGGTTTCATTCTGTATCTAGAGGTAGAGAGATTCCTCCGAATAAACAACGTGCGTATGCAGCCTCGTGCTTAGTATCAAAAACCAGATTCAAACATCTCACTGAACATGGGCAGAAAACAATTTTGATTTATTGTAAACTAGCCGGGCTTCGCCCGTCTAGCCGGTCGGTTTAGGGACCCGCTGCCTTCAGCAATCAGTTTCGGAGAATGGAAACACTAAGAAACAACTAATAAAGGTATTTAAATTTTGTGGTTGCGCATCCCATGTCCAGCAAACAGTCCCAAGCAGAAGAAAAATCCTCCCCCCCCCCCCCGGCGAGCCGGCGTTGCCCGGGATTTTAAGAATGTTCGTTTGTTAACCAAAATCAATTTAAAAACTAAACACAGTATAAATTACATAGTAAAAAAATGTGAAAGAAAGACCCTAAAATAAAACTGAGATTAAAATCATAAGTGCAAAATTACAGAAAATGAAATGAGAAGTATGTTTTAAAATTATAGAAATACAAAAACAAAATAAATTACTGAAAAAGTTTACCTTAAAACTGAGATTGAAATCAAAAGTGCAAAATTACAGAAAAGGAAACACAGTACAAATAAAAACTAAACACAACTTATATCAGAACTATAAATGTAAGACCCTGAAATAAAACTGAGATTAAAATCAAGAGAGAAAAATTACAGGAAATGAAATTAAAAGTATGTTTTAAAATTATAAAAATACAAAAACAAAATAAATTACTGAAAAAGTTTGCCTTAAAACTGAGATTAAAATCAAAAGTTCAAAATTAAAGAAAAGGAAACACAGTATAAATAAAAACTAAATACAGCGTAAATAACCTAGAATAAATAACAGTAGAAATGAAAAATATATATACATTTATAATAAACCACTAAAAGTTGAAAACGAAAAATGTCAAATTGTGTTTTGGAATGAACTTCTAAAATGAAAATGGCAACAAAGAACGTTTGTTTACAATCTGAGACCGATAATGAGGAATTTGCACATGTGGGGAAAATGCTCATTTCTATTTTTTATTAACAGATTGGTTATCAAATTGTTCGAAAACATCAATTAAAACGTATATATAGATCTAAATAATAAGAATTTTAAATTTAAAATAAGCGAAAAGTGTTGAAAAATCATGTGACCTCAAAACGCTACGTGATTGGTTCTGACGTCACTATGCACCATGCTTCAATGTTTACATTTGTCTAGCGCGAGATTCTACGGTTCCTCCTCTTAAACTAACATTTTAAAATCATATTTTTTTTCTAATTTGGTTTAATTTTTCTAATTTTAGTTTGTGGCTATTGTTTATTCCCCCTTTTTTTAAAATTATATTCTATCGTCGTCTTTATTCTTAGTTTTATTTTTGTTTTGTTTACCATGGCGTTATTACCCGGTTTTGCAAAAGGGCAATCTGACAACCTGCCTAAAATGGATTCATTTGCAGTGTTTTCCTTTTTAAGAAATAACCCAAGTTTTATGGGAGCAGAAATACGAGGATTTAAAGTTCAGAGGGATGTATATATTTGTTTGCATTTATTATTCTAGTTATGTAATGTAGATTGTAGAACGCTGACGTGCGTTGTACTTTACACAAACTTTAAAGTTACACATTGTTTATGCATATTATTAAATTAATATCGTACTCTAAAAGTTTAATAAACAGCTTCTATTATTATTCATTCATAGTAAATGTTTAATTTTGTAGAATTAATTAGCTCTGCAACATTAATATATTTTATGCAACATTAATATATTTAACTTACAAAATAATTAATATATTTTATGCTTTTGTCACATTTTGCACACAAATTGTATTTATTTTAAAATTTCATCACCTACCCCCAACCCAGCATCTGGTGAATTCCATTGTAACGGACGAAACATTCACACACAAAATAAATAATAAAAAGATTATGAGATGCATATTAATGCTTCAAAATAGGAGAGTATTATTTTTTCCTGATAAAACCAATTCCTGATAAAAACTAAAGATAAACTTGACAGGTTTCAAAATTTATTTCTGGTGTATTTAAGCTGAAAAAAAAAATCTTTAATGTAACGGATGCTACATAAAATGGAACATCATTTATACTATAGCATCATAAGATAAAAAAATCTGTGAATCTATTATGTCAATTTGTTCAAAAATTTAAAAAATAACATCACAAGACATGCCTGTAATTTATCAGAACCTTGACATAAAAAATCAGTCATTTTTTTTTCTGTAATAAAAAATATAAAAACTATTTGTAACAGATGTTACATATAATACATGATGCTGCAACTGTACCCTTAACTAGGCTATTTATATTCAAAACAGTCACAAACATGCATTTATTTTACTTTTATAGTTTTTACATTAATATTAAATTTACTCCAATTAAATTCAGTGGCATAATTTACGTAAGTAATAAGGTATAAAAATGATAATTTTACTTGCTAAAAAAACTTACAAATAGATATTTTCCCATTACATCCCCTACAAAACAAACTTAATGTAAGGAAAAAGCAATAGTACGTTTTAGTTCTAGAGGTCATAAGCTTTCCAATGATATATAACACTTAATAATTTGTTTTAAATGATTTTCTTTCGTAATGGTTTCATGTGAGGTGGAATTCACCATGTGGAGAATATAACTCATAACAAAACTCGTGTTTACAAATATATTTAAATATTTATTTAAGTGGAAAATGTCAAAACTTGTATTTTAAATTCATATTTGCTGCAATGATTTGGCAAATCATCTGTATCACATTAAAACTGACAATTATAGCTAAATTAAAAAATTATTGAATGAGGATTTTTTTTTTCGTCGCGTTTTATTGCAACTGTCCATGATTTCCTTTTGACATTATCTGTTGGAACACTAAAAAAAAGCTTTCCTGGTGTATTTACCGTTGTGCTTGTGCAGCAAGGTACTATACAATATTTAAAATTTTCTGTAACACACTTTGACATCTTAAAAATAAAGAAAAAACACTAGATATCAAACTCAAACTACGCAACACAATCCAAACACCGAAGTAAACAAATTCGCCATAGTGCATTGTGACGTCACATGTATCCGCGTAGGAAAAGTAGCGTTTTTGAGACGAAGTAAATAGTGCGCGTTTAAAAACAAATTATGTTAACTTTTAGAGTTCTAAAACTAAAAAAAAAAGATGCTTTCGATCATATTTTTCTATTTTCTATATCATAAATGTAAAATAAAAAAACGTGCAAATTCCTCATTCTTCGAAATGTTTTAAAATATAAATTTTTTAGTATAAAATCTGACTTGAAAGATTATTATTTTCATTTATTATTTGGGTTTAATATATGACTTGAAACTTTTTGATTGTATTTATTTTTCGATCGTTTTTGCTTCTCGCTGTTCAGTAAGCCCAACATGGCTGGCTTGAGAGTTGTGGGGCTCTTACATTTCTGGATTCACCCTTCAAAAATTGTTGGTTTTTTATTAATTAAAAATTAACGGTAATAAAACTTAAAATCCGGGCTTCGAGGTGCACGTACTGATCGTCAGCATTACCTGTGTGCCGAAGTTCATGACTGTAAGTGCGATAGATTTGTCTGATGACCCCCCCCCCCCCACACACACACACACACAAACACTTCCTTTTATTAATATAGATGATCGTTCATCAATAAAAATTGCGTTTACAAAAACTAAAATTGGCACATCTATAGATTAAAATCTTTCGTTTAAGACCAAAATGAAGCCAATTGATGCAGTAGTTTTCTCTCACGGACTACCCAAAGAATCGGCTTAGCTACTTAAATGTATCGATTACAAGAGAAAGCATTTTATAAAAGCGAAAAATAAAACAGCACATTCTTATTAAAATAAACAATATGGCGAACTCGTCTAGCGACGGTGAGCAACAAAATACTTAAAAGTTTAGTACATTAACGATACGGGCTAATTAATTTGACTTAGAAAAGAGTTAGGGCCTGTTCACATAGAATCCGCCAGCGTTACTCGTACTGAAATATATTTAACCAATTACAAACCTCCAAACGATTAATTACGAAATTGTTAATATTTGTGATTGGTTTAAAATATGTCAATACAAGTAACGCTGGCGGATTCTATGTGAACAGGCCCTTAGCCAAAAGGCACGATGGCAACCATAATAATCTTAAAAATTGAAAAAAGGACTAGTGAGTGTTTTTTAGGTGCCACCACTTTCGTTCATTGATCCTTAGACGTGGGAAATATTAAACTTATTCAATTTCGGTTCCGAATTTTCTCAAAAAACCTCTTGAAAATACTCCTAACGCAGTTTGTCTCGTTATTCAATCTCACCAAACAACTATGCTTTGACTAAAAAAAAGACTGAAAACTTTTGTTGACACGCATTCTATCAGTTACTCCGAGGGCAAAAAAATTAAACTTAATAGAAGCACATCAGTATTTGCTTATAAAGCCTTATTGATACCAAGGGCAAAAACTAGTATTTTTTTTTAAATGGACTTAAAAAAATAATTACGCCTCATCTTATAAACCTTTGACGTTACCGTAAAATCTTGACTATAATACGCATGCTTGATTTTGCGCCAAATTTTCGAAAAAAATGGAAATTCAGCTATAATACGCACCCCATAACTTTTCAATATTTTATTTACAAATTACTCAAATATTTACTAACATAAATAAAATTCGTAATATAAAAACGAAAACGTCAAATTCGGTAGAAAAAAAAACTTAAATTTTTAATTAAAAACAAACAATACTGTCAAATTATTTTTATTATTACCCTGTTTTTATTCACTTTCTTTCTTGTTTGTTTGTGTGTGTGTTTGTCTGGTACAAATCTTGCAATCGAATTTTAACTAACTTCCCGACTAGCTATTTGAAACTTTTAGAATACCTCAGAACACGATGACAATGCATTATTTTAATACTTTTAGCCATCTTTAAGCAGAATTGAGTTCTTTTTCAGCTAATTTTGTTTTGTAGACTGGTGCAGCCATCTATCGTCCGGGACGGGAACGAAAAGTTAAACGCAAGTTAACTTCCAATTAACTTCATTTTCTTTCAAGTTGATGGGATAATTCATCGAAAATTTTTAAAAAGCATTTATTAATACATAGAATTGTCAAGTTTATATGATTCAATTGAAAATTTAAAAACATGGTATATAAAAGGTTCTTTTTATCTCGCAATTATTATCAATCACTTTCACTAGAACACAGCTCATCTATTGCTGTTGCGTCCATGTCATAATTATTGATGCAGTTGTAATACATATATCGCCATCATCCTCCTCATTTGATGACACCTGCCCATCCTCCCATAATATGTAGGGGAATCATGCCACCTGGAATAATAACCAGATCTGACTTTATTTGGCGCATTTCCTTCTGGATAGAAGTGTGGCGACGTAATTTAATTATCTGAGTTATACTCCTATCACCTCGGTCGCCATCTTGCTTTTCCATCCACGTGTGTTTTACAAGAACAAGGATCTAGGACTCGAAGAACAACTTCTTTTTCAGGACAATCCCGTTTATTATAGGTACACACTCACACACAAATACATATAAGTAAGTATACATATAAGTATTATTAAGAAATCCTATTTAACATTCTAAAAATACGCTTCATTAAAAATCGCAGCAACACACAGGTGACACGCCTGTGCTAGCCTTCTTCACCCTGGGTCTCCTTGCATCTGGCACTCCCGGTTCAGTCGTCGGGGCTTGGCGAAAGTTCTTTAGATTGGCGGTCGCCAAGTATCTTAAAGAAGCGATGATCCTCGCCAGCTCAGGTTAGCAGAGTCTTACAATCTGAATACCCGATATTAATATAAACGTTAATTATTTCTAAAACTATTAATTATCATCACAACAAATACCTCCTTTCCCGCGAGAAAAAAAAATTTGGCACAATTTTTTTTTAACAAAAAAACACAGAACACCGTGGAAAATTTTCACAAATTAAAGAGAATTGACTAAAGTATAGAATTACATTACACACTGTGATATATTGTGACCATTCGACCCGGGATCAACCTAACAAAACACATATACATGAGAGATTACTTATTAAACAAAAATATAAACCATGGAACATCTAGCATACTATCCGAAAAAAAATTTCATTACCACAATTGTATATAAAACAAGCAAAAATGAAACATTGAACACCTAACATATATCTAAAACAATTCATTAGCACAACTGTATGCTCAACTTACAATTACACCATGTGCACTAAAAAAACTGCATAGTAAAATAATCATCTTCGGTTAAAACAATCATTTGAAAAACATTACACCCTGTCCACAGTTTACTTGCATAATTTGAAATTGACAGTGCGACCACAGCATACAATCCGAAACAAATTTATAAAAAAAAACGTATGCTTAACACAAATAAACAAAACCTCTTCCAACAAAATTCATTACAAAATTCTCTCTTATGAAATTCATTATCACTGTTCAATCAAAATTAACATGTTTACTGTTCAACCTCAAAAAAATGTATATGAAACATGTGAGACAGGTGTACAAAAATTACAACTTTAACCATACATATAACAAATAAAAATTTTAACCTCCCGTACACCCTAGTATACATTACAAAACCAGGTAGTTGATAGAAATTTGAGACCTATCGTTAACTACACCATTTACTCCTACCAAACCAAATTCAATTCCAGCCTGCGAAGATAGACTCTTCGTCCCTTGCCGCAATGAAATTCTAATAAGCTTAGTAAAAATTAATGATTAAAATCTGAAATCCATGTCCAACGTTCATTAACCTCCTGGACACCTTAGTATACATTAAAAAACCAAGTAAATGATAACATTTTGAAACCTATATTTAACTACTCCACCATTTACTCCTACTTAACCAAAAGTAATTCCAGCCTGCGAAGAGAGACACTTCGTCCCTCGCGGCAATGAAATTCTAATATGCTTAGTAAAAATTAATGATTAACACAAGAAGCCCTGTCTAACGTTCATTTGCATAATCCGAACTGAACAGACCAACGCAAGCATACCTACCAAAATAACTTAACCAAAACCTTTATTCATAAAACTGTATGCCCTACTTAAATAAACAAAAAAAACCGGTCGAATCGAACCACAGTCGATCCCCACAAGTCATGCTGACCCGTTCAAAACGGAATATGCACTTGAAACATTGTAGACAAGAGCACCAAAAAAATTTAACATTAACCCTACACATAAACAAAATTTTCGGACGCCTTAGTATGCCTTACAAAAGAAATTAAACAATCTTAAATTAAGCTAAAACTCCGCAAAAAAACTAACCTAATATTAAATCCAACAAATCCCTGACATGAGAAACTGAACTTATTAGGTACTGAAAGATCACAACATTCAAATTTCCCAGCCTGTTACATTGACGTTGAATATTAACCCCAATTTTAATTAAATTTCTAAACAAACCCAACTGTTATAAAGTCCAAACACATACCCGACATGAGAAACTGAATTTATTAGGTACTGAAATGACCGCAGCATTCAAATTTCCCAGTCTGTGACATTGAAGTTTGAATCTAAAACCCAATTGCAACTAATTTTCGTGTGAAAAAAAATCATTAACTATTATATGAAAAAAATTTAATGTAATTTTCAATTTGTCCAAGAACCCAAACCAATTCTACTTCCCGTCTGACCATGAGACCAGCCCTAAATGGCAAGAGGAAAGTAGAAAAAACTTAGCACCTGGCAAGACAAAAAAAAACCCGTGATAAGAAGCCCAAAATAAACAAAAAAATTATCTGACATGTAGAATTGCAATAAAATATTTATCAATACCTAGCATGCAAATATACTATTGAAGACATTGTAAAACATACACAATTTAGCATCTCAAATCAAATATTATACTTAAAACCACTAGCATAGCAATAGAAAACGTTAGAACAACAAAATACCAATTAAAATATCAACTCAAAATATCTATCAATGTTTAAAGATGTTTAAAAAAATATTCAATATTCAATATAAACGCAAAATATATAGGAATGTAAAAAAAACTTTCAAATCAAAAATGTATCCTTAAATGCACTAACAGAACAATACTCTAAGTAAACTACCAAATAAAATACCAAATAAAACATTTATATCGTTCAATAATTCAAGATGTAAAAAAATTCAATATTCAAAATAAATGCACAAAATATAGGAATGTAAGAAAAATTTCAACTTAAAATCTACATCGTTTAAAATATCAGAAATAATAATAACCAAAACACATAAAAATAATATGAACCAAAAAAATCTGTACCAAAATAAGATTAAGCCTCCACTATACCAAAATGTAATAAGTCATGCCGTCTTACCGAAAGAAAGGATAATGGAAAAAAAATGGCTCATTTGCAAACAGTCTTCACGACTTGTACCATTTGAAGAAAAAAAAATGGCACAGCGTGGGTAGGTCACAGGCGCCATTTGTGGCGACGTAATTTAATTATCTGAATACCCGATATTAATATAAACGTTAATTATTTCTAAAATTATTAATTATCATCACAACAGAAGACATTCGATGACACCGAAACGAATCGAGCACCAACCAACATGGAAAGCGGTTTTCGTGCACCACCTGCCCCCAAACGCATTTCAACCAATCAATGGTCAGTGCGTCATCCATCCAGCCCTTCTCATGGACACAGATGTGTACACCTTTTGGAAATTGAAGTTTTGGAAGAGTATTTTTTTTTAAACGATGTACAGCGGCACTTTCCTCCATCTGCGGTACATACCAGCTTGACAATGAAGGGAGACTTCTCGCGTCGAGTTGTTCGAATTGACACAGTTTTTTTTACCTTTCACGTTTACAGTCCTGTTGTGGGGCATATAGAAGGTCAGGGGCGTTTCCAATCTGTAAAATGTCATACATATGTATGTTCCTTTTTCAATTTTAGCACGAACTTTTGGAACTCCAGATGTTTATCTTCGTGGTCGTCATGAAAATGCTGCGCTATGGTGGTTCTTCTACGAACAGAAAGCCCATGCCGTTTCATGAAAGAAACTGCGCATCCGTATGAAGCTTTGAATTCTATTGCGTTCGCACAAGATTTTTTGACTTCTAGAACTTTCAGCCTAATTTCAGTACATGAAACCCCGATGCCTTGTTGTCTCTTATCCACTACCCACTCCATTAAAGTTTTTTCCAGTGTTGGAAAACTAGGTTGTAGGCCTCGACCCGCCGTTTTCTTCCCAGGCATGATTAGTAGAGTTTCTTTCTTTGCTTTTACGCCACAATTGGACATTTGATTCATTTGTTGAAAAGTGAGGACTTGCTCCTCGATTTCCGTGAGACTCGGCATTTTTAACAATTGATAATTTTTCTGCTGCCGTATAGGACCGTCTTGAAGTCATTTTGAGGGAAAGAAATAAAATAAAATAATGAATTTTTGCATTTACAACAACCAGGAAATATCACTATTTCAAGGGACCTGTTATTAGTCGAAAGCGTGTGCGATACGAACTGTGAGTTCCGTTTGTTTAAAAGGAACACCTGCTTAGTAAACGGGTGGATGAATCACGGAGTGCAGATACGTGCGCACCCGTGTTGCGACAATATCTTACAGCTGCTGTACGTTCGTTTATTCAATATTTAAAACTAGTTTTTTTTTTACGAGTGTAATACTCACCCTCATTTTAAGCGGACTAAAATGTGAAAAAAAAAGTGCATATTATACTCAAGATTTTACGGTACATTTCCATTAACAGGACGCCACTTGGCGCAAAACGAAAATTGTGCGCCAAGTCACCAAATGTGGTAACCTAATTGGCGCGAAACGTAAATATTAGCTAAGAAATAGACATGAAAAAGTTAATAACCAAAAAAATGCATTTTACCACATTAATTTCATATTTTACAAGAGGCATAAAGCTGCTAATTTCCTTTAAAATTGTTGAAAAGGTGCGCTTTGTCATGCAATCAACGCCACATGAATTCTAAGTACGATCTAGGTGGTGGCGGGCAGTGCCGCGCTGTCGTTTATTTTGTCACTTTCCACTGCCCCACAACCTTCCAAGGCATCCGACTCAATAAAGTTATATTTATGTTTAACACGCAGGTGTTGTTATCCCCCGAATCTTCTAATTCATCCGGTTTATAAGATCTCCTACAGTCAGAGTGAATACTTCCTTTTATCACGTTTTCTTGTATCGCTGCAATCAAAACGGTCCAGCAGCGTTGTTTTTCTAATTTTACATCAATATTTCTTATTTTATTAATTTTTTCATACCTTTATTTTTTTATGCCAATATTTACATTCCGCGCCAAATAAATTTTTTTGTTGCAATCATTTAAATACACCCATGATTCATCTATTGTGACAATTGTTTTCCATTTTTCTTTGGATAAGTGTTTCTCATATAGAATTCTGCAGCGTGTCCTGCGTTCAGTGATATGATTTGGAAGAAGACGATGCACATTGCGTTTTTTCGCTTTCTTAAGATTTAAATCAACGTTTATCATTTTGTTTACAGTGGACACCGAGCATTTTAATGATTTAGCAACTGTCCTTTGACTAGGGGGATTTTCTTTTAACATTAAACAACGTACCTTTGCAATAGTTGAAGATGTCCGTTTTTTCCTTGGATACTTGTTTGGAATTTTTGTCCCACTTGAGGCTCCAATTTGACGTTTTTTTTCCTTTCTTGTTGACGATATTACCTATCGACGCTTTAGATATCACAAAACCATGACTCTCACATCGTTTTTGGATAACGGAGTATGCATATTTCGATTCTTTGAACCATGTACTTAAATTTTTTCCTCCCCTTTTATGATAATAAATGGCTCTTTTTTTGTTGCAATAATTTAAATACACCCATGATTCATCTATTGTGACAATTGTTTTCCATTTTTCTTTGGATAAGTGTTTCTCATATAGAATTCTGCAGCGTGTCCTGCGTTCAGTGATATGGTTTGGAAGAAGACGATGCACATTGCGTTTTTTTCGCTTTCTTAAGATTTAAATCAACCTTTATCATTTTGTTTACAGTGGACACCGAGCATTTTAATGATTTAGCAACTGTCCTTTGACTAGGGGGATTTTCTTTTAACATTAAACAACGTACCTTTGCAATAGTTGAAGATGTCCGTTTTTTCCTTGGATACTTGTTTGGAATTTTTGTCCCACTTGAGGCTCCAATTTGACGTTTTTTTTCCTTTCTTGTTGACGATATTACCTATCGACGCTTTAGATATCACAAAACCATGACTCTCACATCGTTTTTGGATAACGGAGTATGCATATTTCGATTCTTTGAACCATGTACTTAAATTTTTTCCTCCCCTTTTATGATAATAAATGGCTCTTTTTTTGTTGCAATAATTTAAATACACCCATGATTCATCTATTGTGACAATTGTTTTCCATTTTTCTTTGGATAAGTGTTTCTCATATAGAATTCTGCAGCGTGTCCTGCGTTCAGTGATATGATTTGGAAGAAGACGATGCACATTGCGTTTTTTCGCTTTCTTAAGATTTAAATCAACGTTTATCATTTTGTTTACAGTGGACACCGAGCATTTTAATGATTTAGCAACTGTCCTTTGACTAGGGGGATTTTCTTTTAACATTAAACAACGTACCTTTGCAATAGTTGAAGATGTCCGTTTTTTCCTTGGATACTTGTTTGGAATTTTTGTCCCACTTGAGGCTCCAATTTGACGTTTTTTTTCCTTTCTTGTTGACGATATTACCTATCGACGCTTTAGATATCACAAAACCATGACTCTCACATCGTTTTTGGATAACGGAGTATGCATATTTCGATTCTTTGAACCATGTACTTAAATTTTTTCCTCCCCTTTTATGATAATAAATGGCTCTTTTTTTGTTGCAATAATTTAAATACACCCATGATTCATCTATTGTGACAATTGTTTTCCATTTTTCTTTGGATAAGTGTTTCTCATATAGAATTCTGCAGCGTGTCCTGCGTTCAGTGATATGATTTGGAAGAAGACGATGCACATTGCGTTTTTTTCGCTTTCTTAAGATTTAAATCAACGTTTATCATTTTGTTTACAGTGGACACCGAGCATTTTAATGATTTAGCAACTGTCCTTTGACTAGGGGGATTTTCTTTTAACATTAAACAACGTACCTTTGCAATAGTTGAAGATGTCCGTTTTTTCCTTGGATACTTGTTTGGAATTTTTGTCCCACTTGAGGCTCCAATTTGACGTTTTTTTTTCCTTTCTTGTTGACGATATTACCTATCGACGCTTTAGATATCACAAAACCATGACTCTCACATCGTTTTTGGATAACGGAGTATGCATATTTCGATTCTTTGAACCATATACTTAAATTTTTTCCTCCCCTTTTATGATAATAAATGGCTCTTTTTTGTTGCAATAATTTAAATACACCCATGATTCATCTATTGTGACAATTGTTTTCCATTTTTCTTTGGATAAGTGTTTCTCATATAGAATTCTGCAGCGTGTCCTGCGTTCAGTGATATGATTTGGAAGAAGACGATGCACATTGCGTTTTTTTCGCTTTCTTAAGATTTAAATCAACGTTTATCATTTTGTTTACAGTGGACACAGAGAATTTTAATGATTTAGCAACTGTCCTTTGACTAGGGGGATTTTCTTTTGACATTAAACAACGTACCTTTGCAATAGTTGAAGATGTCCGTTTTTTCCTTGGATACTTGTTTGGAATTTTTGTCCCCCTTGAGGCTCCAATTTGCGTTTTTTTTTCCTTTCCTGTTGACGATATTACCTATCGACGCTTTAGATATCACAAAACCATGACTCTCACATCGTTTTTTGGATAACGGAGTATGCATATTTCTCTTCGGAAAGAGCATAAATGTAGCCTTCGAACCACTGCTTTGTTAAAAACGTCATTTTGAATAAAAACAAAAGTTTCAAGCCGCAGACGATAATTTTGACTTTTAAAAACATAGTACAATTGCAATTATTTCTTTTGCAGCAAACGATTTTTTATTACCGCTTACCAAAATCGTCTAAAAAATATGCGAACAGCCTCTGTAGCTGCGGGAGACCGGGAAATATCTTTTTTAATTTTATATGGGCTTCTATAGCGCAACCAGAAACTGCGTAACCTTTTTCAATTGCCGGATGTTTAGAATTCACTTACCATAATCATTTAATGTAGGGATACTCGAAGTACGGCTTACCATGCGGCCCGAAACAACCCCACTGGTTACCAGGCAGGTGCTTTTGCAAAAAAGTGCTCGAAAGATACAAAACTATAGAAAAACTAGCTGAAGTACCCGGCATTGCCCGGGATTTTAACAATATTTGTTAACCAAAATCAACACAGTATCAATAACATAGAATAAGTATATGTGAAATGTTATACACATCTCAGAATTCAGGAATTTCAGCCTTTCATCATTGAAGCACTAAAATCTGAAAAGTAAAAATGTCAAATTGTCTAATGTTTGCTAACCAAAATTAATTTAAAACTAAACACGTTATAAATAACGTAGAAAAAAACATGTGAAATCTTATACACATGAATAAAATGAAAACCCAATAAAAAAATATATAAAATTATAATAAACTCCTCAGAATTCAGCTAGATTTAGCCTTTTATCATTTGGGCAAAAAAAGAAGCTGAAATTACAGATTTAGCTGAAATTTCCAATAGAACCATGATATGACTCTAGCGTTGCCTCTTAAAAAATGAAGTGTTTGATTGAGGGCTGCAAACCATTCAACTCCTCTCCACATTAAACTCCTATAAACATCCTCTACATATTAAATTCCTTTTCTCTCCATAATAAACTCCTCAGAATTTTGGTAGATTCAGCCTTTCATCATAGTACCACTAAAACCTGAAACATCCTCTCCAGAAATATAAATTTATTAATTACAATAATTAAACTCACGCAAATGTATGAATTTCGTAAGTTTTTTAACCAACATTTGAATAATTCGTAAATGAAAAAGCATATGAAAATAAAGATAATAAGAACTTCCGGAATCGAAATTAATTACCCTTAATTTTTAATTAATAAAAAACCAATATAATATGAATAAAAACGATAGTTGTTTAAAAGCATATGAAAATAAAGCTATTATAAAGATAATAATAAAAAAAGCATATGAAAATAATGCTCGCGTATGAAGTTAACTTTATGATATAAAGATAGTAATAATAATATAAACCGCGTGCATAAAATATTTAGCTTTTCAAGCGAAATAAATTAATTTTTAGAAAAAAACTACTTTTAATCGAGAAATTAAATACATTGCACAAAATTTTGATTTTACCAACTTTCTACCCTACAATTTACACCCTACTTCTTTGAAGTTGGATGTTGAAACATCCTCTTTGAAAAATTTACACCTTACTTCTTTTAAATAGGGTGTAAATATAAAGTTTTAACAGCAAATTGAATACCAGTTAAAATTTATTGTTGTTTAAAATCATATGAAAATTACGCTATTATAAAGATAAAAAAAAGCATAGGAAAATAATGCGTGCGCATGAAGTTAACGTTACGATATAAAGATAGTAATAATAATATGTATATATAAAACAGTTCCGTAACTAACTGACTGACATACAGCGTACAGACCAAACCGCGGGAAATAAAAGGGCTGAAATTTTGCATGGCGATTCTTCTTATAGTGTAGGAGTGCACTAAGAAAAATTTTTGAAAAGTTCTTAGATTTTTTTTAAATTAAATTTTTGAGTTGTTTTAGTAACTTTTTTTTAAGTTTGCATTTAAAATAATAATAATTGGAGGGTTATAAAATTTATATCACGAAAAAGATCATAAAAATTCCTTTAATATGAAATCTTTTTCGAATCTTTACCTCCATTTTATGATTTTTGGTGAATTTTTAAAGATTAATTTTTAGAATTTAACCTTTTACATGCCACACTATGATCAAGGAATAAAGTACCATATTTTTCTGCGTAACTTTGCTCGATAACTTCCAGGAAGTCGGTCCAACAGGTGTACTCCACTCATTCCTTTATTATATAATTTTATAATGTAAGGTTAAGGAAAATCAACTTATATTTTAGCTCGGACATATCTTTTTGCTCTTCCTAATGGTTCGTGAGTGATAAAATTTGATGTAATAGTTACAACAAAGCTATCGTTCCAATGGCACATATAAACTTCTCCATCGCATCGGTAATCAAACTCTCCACGTTGAAATTTCGATATTTCTTTTGCTGTTTTAAGAGAACATTGTCCCGTTCTGGAATCTCACACTGTGCCGATTGCCTTAAAGCCTTTGTTAGATAAATCTGTCAGCAGACTGTACGATGTAAAAAAAGTTATCGAAAAATATTTTGCGTTTCTCTGGATTGTCAATAAAAGATAATAGTTCGGAGACGACTTTTGATCCAAGTGGCAAATTTTCATTTTTCGAACTTTTTCCACCGTAGATAGACATAGCATAAGGATAACCATTTGCTGAGCAGATCATCCATACTTTGAAACCAAAGCGAATTGGGTTTCCACGTATGAACACCTTAGCCGAACGATGTCCATAACACGGAACCATGGATTCATCGATACTCATATTTTCATGAAAAAAATCCAAATTGACGAAAATTTTTTCCAACCTCTTTATAAAAGGGAGAAATTTTCCCTAATTTATCGCCTGGTTCCAATTTACTATTATCAACAATGTGGAAATACATTTTTAACATCCGAAATTTATTTCTGGGCATTGTATTGTTAACAACTAGGATATGCAAATCTTCCTGAGAGCTCCAATATGTATTTTCATCAGGTACTGAGTGGTAGCCACTAAACAACAGTAATCCAAGAAACTGCCGAATGTCATTTGCGTCGACGCCTAAAGAGTCTCCTTTTTGTAGGGCATACAGCTTTGTAAGTTCGGCTGAATTTTCTATGTAATCAGACGGCAGAATCACTGATCACGTGTGATATCACTGCTTTTGTATATCGTTACATGCCAATGTTCCTTTTTTGGAACATTGCATTTTACGCAGTCTTGAGGAAATATTTCTTGTTATTATTTTAATTTATTTTATTAACTCGTTAAACTTGTCCTTTGCAAGTACGATGGGGAAATTTTTGGGTGGATTTGAATTTTTAGGAATTTTATAGAATTTTTTTTCTTACGTACTGTAAAAATTGTGAAAAAAGCTGATTTTTAGAAATTTTTCTACGCTAAAATATTCATATTTGAAAAAAAAAAGTCAAAAAATCAATCATGCCTTCTATAATATACGGTAATTTTTTCAAACTGACAGATATCACAGTTTATTTTTAAAAAAATATTAAACATGGTGTTCCAAAAAAGAAACATTGGCATGTAAAAGGTTAATTTATTAAACGCTGATCACGTGATTTCTTTTTCTGTTACTTTAAATAAATTTATCTTCACATAACAACGAAATAGGCAAAAAAATACTTTTTTTCTTGCTAATGCGGCAGACGATTGGACATTATTAAAAAAAATATTAAAATAATGTAAAAGATATGTTCCTCAAATTGTACTACATTAACTGTACTATATTCTTTAGTATGTCCTATGAGATTTAATTTGAATATTTTCTTCTACATTATTTTGTCTATAAAAATATCCCTTACGATTTTTTTATTAATATATTTTTTGTTTTTTTTACATCCATCGTATACATTGATCGTCGTATTTATTATATATATATATATATATATATATATATATTGGCATTAATTGCATACAGTGACATTGTATTTAATTTGAATGTACCGTTCGTTTAGGAACACGTTTAGGAGGTGTTGGTTTATAGAATACTAAAAGTTTAAAATAGTGGCGCCATCTATTGCACATCTGTGAATCGAAAATCGCATCCTTCAAAAATTGTTAGTTATCCTAATTGTTAGCAATACAATGCCCAGAAATAAATTATTGATGAATGTTTGTTAATCAAAATCAATTTTAAAACTAAACACAATATAAATAACATAGAAAAGATTTAGCCTTTATCAGTGGAGCAAAAAATCCTGGAAAGTAAAACATAAAATATATAAATTTATAATAAACCTACCAAAATCCATTAAAAAACTAAACACAGTATAAATAACATAGAAAAAAAAGCATACGAAATGTTATACACATCAATAATATGAAAACCAATTAAAAATATATAAATGTATAATAAACTCCTCAGATTTCAGCTATATTCGGTCTTCCATCATAAAAAAGCTGAAAAAAAAATAAATAAAAATAATTTAAAAAAATAATAAAATAAAATAAAAATAATAATTTAAAAAATAATAAAATAAAATAAAGATAATAATTAAAAAAATAATAAAATAAAAGCTGAAATAAAAAAGCCTTCATAAAAAAGCTGAAAATACAGGTTTAGCAAAATTTGCACGATCTCGTACTCGAACCCGAGTCTTACGGGGTACCAAATGAAGCGTTTTAACGACTACGCCACGATTATACACAAATTTGGTGAGTAAAGTAAAAAATATACGCAGTTTTTTTTGGAAAATTGCTATGGGTTGGTGAATATACATACATTTATGGAGTAAGAGGAGTTTTAAGTGAGAAATAAGTTAGCAGGATAGAAGCATAGTCTTTAACTCTTCAATAAACATAAAGACATAAGCTAGGGGGATTGCAGTAGCGATTAAAAAAGATCGTGACACTTAGCGTGGTTGATTCGAATTTTCCATCGCGTGTGAGAGTGTCAATATGCCGTTGGATCCGATTTATTTTAGAGTATAAAATCTGACTTGAAAGATTATTATTTTCATTTATTATTCTGGTTTAATATATAACTTGAAACTTTTTGATTTTATTTATTTTTATCTTTTCGCTCGCTGTTTGCCCGCTAACCCTAACATGGACGCCATATTCAGAGGGGTGATTCCACAAAGTGTAACAGCTTACAAATTGTTGGTTTTTTATTAATTAAAAATCAACGGTAATTAATTTCGATTTTTGAAGTTCTTCAGACCCTCGGCTGTTTTTAAAGACGTCTGTATGTAAAATTTGACGATCGTTGCTCCTAAACTGTGGATTTCTATACAATTACAGAGATACAAACATTCATTTTTATATATTAGATGTGCAACCTGCTGCTCACGTTGTTCGCATCAACGTTTCTTAGTGAATCATCCAGTTCCAAAATGAATTATGCGATGAACGTATATAAAAATCGGCTTAAGGATTCTTACCTTGATGACGTATTGAGAGTAGCATGTTGCAAGTATAAACCTGATTTGTCAAAAGTGTGTCTCAACATTAAAAAAAAAATCGTACTCCTTTTTAAATAAACGATTGAATACATTTCGGTTTTGAGTTCTATCTTTTACATTATTATATTATGGGGTATAGTGTACTATTTGCGGTCCGCGAAACGTAACAAACATATGCATGTGCCTCCAGAGAGAGAGAGAAAAAAAAGGTTGAGTAACGATCTATTCTTATTGCAGTCCGTTAGCGTAAACGTAAAAGTATTGAAATGCATTTAACCAATGATAAACCTCCAAACGATTAGCAACGAAATTGTTAAGGCAGATGATTGGTTTACTTCCTTCCGTCTCAGAGCCATTTTTCTTTTTACGCTTACGGACTGCAATGTGAACAGGCCGATTTAATGCAGTGTTTTATCTGCGACATAACATCCAACATCAGCGCGCCACAACCCTTGTTCGGCATAACCATGATATTGCTTCAGAAAAAAATAAGCATTTTACGCTCTTAGCTTTAAAAAACTTTCCACAAACCCACGAAAAAACAAAAATTTTTCAGGGACTAAAAAATAAACCTAACCACTATAAAGGATGCTACGCATTCTGCGTCATACCGATGCTCAAAAAATTTCGAGGGTTTATTTTATTTTTGCACTTTTCGGACAACATTGTATTCGTCTTATAATACCGTAACACATTTGTAGTGACAGTTCTAAATTATATTGATTCTAGAAGTTCGAGACTTCCACTATTCTGTTATGCTAATTGAGGGCCCGTAACGTGTTCAAGTGATGTATATTTTTAAGTTTAAAAATCTGTATCTACTGAGGAAAATGTATGTGTAATATATAATCGCACTTCAGTAAAAATATGTAAGGTGGTGGCTTAGGTTCAGTGTTTAGTGGGCTGGTGAAAGATTTAAATCTTAAAATAGAAATGTAAATATCCTTTTTTTTCTTAGTCCCGTAAAATCCTACATTTCTCTAACTCCTGTCTTGCGGTCGCTATGCAGTAATCCGATACATCTTGTTTTGCCATTTCGGATCGAGCGTGCGTTGTTTGATCCCCACGTGAGGGGGAAGGCAATAATATCGAAACCAGCCCAAAGGAATGTTGATGATTCCCACAGGAGCACCGGCCCTGCAAGCGGATGGATACAGCGCTGGGTGCCGGCAACGTTCGCAGCAAAAAAATTTAAACGGAAAAAGAAAGCTAATAAAAAGCCAAGTTTTGTGCAGAAAAAAAATAATATGGTTGTCAACAACAAGTTAGTGAAACAATGCTCCCAGTTTCAGCGTGTGTCGTACACAGGGGCTTCGGCGCGCACAGGAACTCCTTTTCGTTGTCCGACTAAGCGCGCGGAGGTTTCTTGGAGAAAAAAAAATTGCGTGGGAGTTCACTCTTCTCGAGGAGACACTCTCCCTGCTGTCTGCTATGCTTGACTGTTGTTTCTCTTGGTCTCCGCCGTGACTGAAGATGCCCGCCTTGTTATGCCCCACTTCGAGAGATGAACCATCCGCCGACTGCGTGGAAGGCCTGGAGGACGTAATGATGTAGCCACAGCTTATCATCACGGGGCATGCCTCTGTCTATTTCTTTTCTATCTACCCTTTCTTTCCCTTTTCAACCTCTTCTTTTTTTTAAAGTTAAAATACAGCCGGCTTTAGGTAATATTCATTTTAATTATAACTATTTTTTTTAGCTCATTTAAGTTAATAAGGAGTAATAATGTATCACCAGCCACCTCTAGTGTAAAATGCATGATGTAATATTTCAATTGTAAAAAAATGTAAATTAATGAGGCATTGTTAATAAGTGTAATGGATATTTTAATGTGTGTTTAAATCTAATAAATTGTTGTTGCCTCTAACCTAGAATTCTGTCGTTTTGAGATGGTTTTCTTGTCTTATTACCATATTAACATTTTAGACTGTCTATTTTATTTTAAAGTAAAGAATGCTATACGATCACGCTCCTTTACACTATGTGTAGAGCTGGTTAGCCTGCTTAGTAAGAAAAATGTATTATAACAATAGTTAGCAAATTGAATTATAACAATAGAAAAAATAAATACAACAATTCATCAAAACGAACACAAAGAAAAGTAACCACATAATTTACATATAAAGCACTATTTTTCATTTCCTTACGATAGTTTTTTCTGTTGTCATTCCCCAGATTGTAACTAAGCAATTGTTACGGCAACCACCGTTTCAATATACGTACAATATTCCACAACACTGAGGCAATGTGGCAAATTTCACAATGGATAAATTTTGAAATACACTTTAATTCTGCATTTTAAAAATCAAATCCTAATATAGCCTAATTAGATATTTTTTAAAACGTTTAACTTGTTATATTAAACATCAACCAACCAAAACAACATTAGTCCTTCAATTTAGTAAAGTAAAAGCAATTTCAGTAAGCGTTCAATACAATCCAAAAAACCTTGTACAGTGGAATCTCGATCTATCGTTTTCGAAGGGACCGACTGAACTAAACGATGGATGCGGGAACATACAAAAAAGTATTAACATACCTTCAAGTTTGATACCCCTAAAATATATTTACTCACATACATAAATGCATGCATATCCGTAGTGTAACTGAAGATAAAATTACAAAGTTGTACTGAAATCCAAGATAATAATAAAGAAATACACGTAGATACACAGGAATTTTGATTCAGATAAAAGTACTTAATCGTCGTTTGTCTTTTGGCGGCTTTCTCTCCACAAGTAAACAATATTTTTTTTGTGTTGCAAATTGCATTCCTTTCGGTATCGGTTACTGTGCGAGAGTATAAAGAAGCGGCAGCCGTGAATAGTTTGTAACTAGAACCATTCCATTGCACCAGGTAGTTCTGCTTCCGGGTGAAACACTCATTGGTCAGTGTAGAACTGCAGTAATCACAAACTTCTCACACACTAGACCAAACACCAAGGCGCCTCCTTCCCAAGGCCAACAAAAAAGCTGACTGTGAGCCATTGCTGATAAGAACAGAAATGTTGAATAGTCGGTGAATTTGGAATGAGTTGCCGAAAATAGGGATACTCCAGGAGCTAAAGAATTAAGGAACACCAACAACGAACAAATAATGGGAGTGGTACAATCAGGCCCTGATTTTCCGTTAGGTCCCCCCCCCCCCCCCAGAAAAAAATTTTATTTTAAAAGAAAAAATTTCCAATTTAATTTTTTTTTTATTTTATCTTTTTTAATAGTAATTTTTATATATATATCCTTTCAAATTTGATTGATTGGTTGATCATATGTATGTTACAGTGTATATAAGGAATTAAGTTTTTCTGGTTGCATTGTATCGGTGTTTTAATGATGAAGTAAATATGTTGTATTGCTTTTTGTTATTTGATAATGTTCTAGGCTTCTATGCTTCAAATAGTCAATTCTTGGTAAAATGGTACTTCCACAATGATTCATGATTATTTTTTTATGTCAATTTTGGAAATTTTACGCCTACATCAGTGTTAGGGGCCCCCCATCCCGAGTTGTGCCTATAGTCAAGAATTTTCTAAATCGGGCCCTGGGTACAATAAAGCGAAACCAGGCTAAACAAGAGAAAACAAAAATAGGAGACTGTGCATCTCAAATGTTCTGCTCATTGTTTAATTAGAACGTCATTCTAGCTCAATCCAGACATTTATATTTCAGGTTCAGTTATTATGAAAAAACGATCAATCCGATAAATTAATGTAAAGCTGCGATATTCTGAGCGAATATTGCGGGATAACGATGGATCGAGGAACGATCCATGCGGTCTTTTTTGCTTGTTTTCTATGGAATTTATTCGGGACTGGGTGAAATAAATGATACATACGGGGGAACGATCGATCGAGATTCCACTGTATATGCTGGAAAATCAATAAAAAATACCACATGATTGTTTAAAAGAATCAGTATTGTACTCTGTACACTTTGGGTGAATTAGGTGTACAGAGGGTGTGGAAACAAACCAGAGATGCATAAACACAGTATTTATGGTTAGATATGTATATTTTATAATAATTTAAATTACTTTTATAGAATCACAAAATGCATGACACTTTATCTCCTGGACAAAAAAAGATGTTTCTGTCAAGTATTATTGAAAGAAATGCAGAAGAAGAGCAACAATGTGAAAAGCATCAAACTTTATTTACAAACAGCAAAAATCACAACGCTTACTCAAAAGCAAATGGCTGACAAATGTACAGAGAGAGATAATCACATTGTTATTGTTTTACACTGTGGGAAAGTATACAAATACATACATTTACATAAATATTTATTTTTTTGCAGTCTTTGAATCTATTTAATAAAGCAAGAACTGAGCAAATCATTATGAATGTTTGACTTGAGCAATATCAACTATACCAGTAACAATAAATATATTTTTAATTGTACTTTTAACACAAAATTGCCATACTACTACAAATCAGAAATAAACAGTACACTACAATTAATATACAAATAGGTAAAATGCTACAGATACTGCAGAGGTTATACAGCTATGTCAAATTATTGCTAAGCACTCTGAAAAGATATTAAAATATAAAACTACATATCTAGTGATACACCCAGCCTAGAAAAGAAAAGGCATAGAAGCAAATGATTACAGGTAACAAAAATATGCTAAACCAGTTTGGATTCTTTTAATTTCATGTTTTAAAACATGTTGACATGCAACAAAGAGAAAATAAATCAATATTTATGCAAATTAAAATGTTAAAAAATTTAAAGGAAAAATAATTAAGCACACAAAAGATTGAAATTTCTTTTGGTTTTGTTTTCACCTCAAACAGAATACACTTTAAACACCAGGGATTAGGATATGTTTCTAAAATGCATGTAACTACAGATATAAAAATTTGTTTTAAAACTTTAACTGATTTTTCAAACATTCAGAGAGCTAACAGTTTATTAAAGAAACAAGGTGTAATAGATATCTAATTTTTTAAAAATCCTCAAATAAAGTAATCAGCACAAACAAAGACTTTTAATAAAAGTTCTAAGAACTGACTAATTTGTATATTATACAGAATATAACGTTTCCTGAAGTAAAAAGCCAAAGGTATTATTCCCTACAACGGAAATCATACTTTTGATCATTTTGTGATTAGGGAGAGATTAATCTTTTTTATAAATATATTTAAAATGGAAGATTGGAAAACTAATTGAGGATAAACAAATAAAAGGTGTTTTTGACAAACATGAAAAAGAATTGTAAACAGGACAATATATATGTGAATGAGATTACACATCTTTCAATAATCACTGTTCAACACAACTTAAGTTGAAACCCCCTGAAAGATGTCAAAAGGCAAGTATTGCTGGAAGAGCTATAATAGCACACAGATAAAGATATTGTTTGGAGGTCAAGTGTATAGTGTTCATATAAGACAGATGGTATTACTGAAGATTTTTATAAGATGCCACCCCAAAATTCTTTTTAAACTATTGAGTGCCAAGAATCAGAGTCTCCCAAAGGTGAAAAACTCAAAGACATGCACACTTCCTTTAGTTATTATACTTGCAGTAATAGCATTAGACATTAAAGTCTATCAGATATGTTTATAATAATGTTTAAAATAAAGTTTTTCATAAATAGCAACCATTTATGGAAGAACAAAATCTAGTCTTGTCAGGAATATTATGAAATTAGCTTTTTTTCTTCTACTTTTGAATCTAATATCCTCTTACAGCACTCTATTAGAAATGGATTGTGCATCTCCTATTATTTTTTTTATCAAAAGTAAGGCATATTTTTCCATCCTCAACATTTAATGATTTTATGTCTAACAAAAGTGACAAGTTTTATTCAATAAGAAAGAGGCATAAATTATCACCCACACAAAATGTATTCTTTCATTTTAGTAAAACACTATAAAAGTAACTTTCTAGAGTTGTAAATATTTCCAGAAAGGTCAAAATGGCAAAGAACAAAAATAAGAGTTAAAATCCTTAATTTAAACAGCTTTCAAGATTCAATTCTTGATGATATGTAGTTAGCTTTGAATTAAACCTGTCCCAACAAGAGAGTATTCTGAACCCATGCAGACTGTAGTGAGAAAAAAAAAAGTAGTAAGTTACATCCCAAGGTCATTTACGTTTCCACTCTGACACATTTTCTTTATATTCTACAATCTGAGTAGCCTGGACAGCCATTCACTGTCAAGAACAGTAAAACACAGAAAACTACAATATGTACAACCACTCTTTTCAAATTAAAATACAACAACCATTTCCATCCTGAACTCAAGAGCTACCAATACCCTTTTAAGTTCAGTTCTTGTAAAATATAACAGAAACACAATAACTATCATGTGTGTGTACTATATATATATATATATATATATATATGTGTGTGTAATATCTTAAATATTATGCCCTCAATTCTAACATTTAAATGCCTTTTCTTAAATCTAATCCCAAGTAATACTAATTCATCTCTTTAAAAACCTTAGCCACAGAGATTCCCATGAGAACAAGGCTTTTAAAACCACGTACCTTTGCATTCCTACATGCATGTATGTATGAATTCAGGAGTAAGTTAACTTTACAAGCCCCGAAATCTGCTGATCCTACAATTAATTAGCCACATGTTTCTCTCGCCCTCTCGCATGAAATGCTGAAAGGTGATATTACAAGCCATCCTTCTGGACTGAACGGATGTACTTTCGCTCTAATAAAGGATGTACTAAGAATTTTGGCCCAACTGCATCTAAATTTTTTTCCCTTCTGGCTGAGTCTAGCTCCAGCTATGTAAATATGAGCTAGTTTTCTGTTTCATGATCTAAATCAAGGACGTAATATAATGGGGATATATATATGTAGGATTTTGCCTTATGCTAACTCTCCTGTGCCAAGTGTATTCCTGCCATCGGGCTGGCCAACCCCTCATGTACATATACGACTTTCCTTGAGGGGACAGTCAAGGGAGAGGGTTGAATGACCCCGATTCTTGGAGGCAATTCGAGAGCGTGGTCTGTTCGGTGAGATGTCCCGTGCATGAACAGAGGGGATAATGACCTCGATAGGGAGAGGTCGTGTTTTGGTACTCCATGCGTAGGCACGAGGGATTTGTAATTGTGACGGGGGCAGAAGGCTGCCTAATATTGTTCTGCTAAGAGAAGTGAGCTTCAAGCTGGGCTATGTCGATAATTATTGTTATATTGTACCGGAGACTGTAAAGTAGGCTCTCCGGCATCTCGTCTTTGCTATCTCCATTAATAAATGATTATTGTTGAGTTTTTGAAAGTGTAGTTGTTTCAATGGAGAAAGTAATTCTTAGACACCCCCCTAGACAGGAAAGTCTACATTATATATATATATATATATATATATATATATATATATATATATATATATATACATACATACACACACACACACACACAAAGCAAGAGAGATAAATTTATATCAGTTTTAAATAGGGTAAAGCAACAAAATTACTTAAAGAAGATAAACTACTCATCATCAAAATGTAGTAATAAAATGAAGATCACATAACACATCTTTGAAAAAGTTCAGAGGATGACAGAGTTACTAAACATCAAAATGCTGCAAACACAAAAAGAAATAAAAAGTTATTAATCATCCTGCTAATCAAAAGAGACTCAGCTTTACAGAGAAGAGAAAAAAAAAGGTCAAAAGATACTCAGTTCTCACAGCAAACTTTGGCAAGAATATGGAATAGCATACTGTAGGAATATTTATGTACAGCTCATCAATTTCTCTCATTACAAATGTCAAGATATTGAATTCAGAGAAAAATAAACAACTCACTTCAATACATAATAAAGATGACAGTAAAAATAAAAATTTCAAGCTATCTGCTAATCAATTTATGATGCACTTCTCACCGTCAGAGCAAAAAGGGAAAAAAAATAATAAAGTGAAAGACCACTGAACAAAGGAAGTTGCCTCTATATCACTAACCAGGAAAGTCTTCATTTTAAAATGTAATTCTTTCCCTCAGCTATATACAATACCAATTATGCTTTAATTATTTTTACCCATCTATTTCATTGTTAAAAAATTAAAGTCTGAGAGGTCAAATATGTGATTTTTTTAATGCACAGGATTTTTAAAACACTTATTTCTCTCCCATAAATATTCAGAAATGATACATATTGCATTACCTTTTAACTACTTATCCCTCGTAAACTAATACATCCACATTACTGAAAACCACCATAATCGAACTATCAAACTAAAATATTTGGAAAAAATCATCAGAGCCCAAATGCTAATAAATCAACCCTTAGGTCAGATATATTTTTTTCGAATTATCAAACAACTCAAATTTTTTTAAATGCTAATTCATTTTCAGGCAGTTAGTACAATTAAGATAATAGCACAGAATAAGTCTTATTGCTATATTGGTCTTCAATATATGAGAATAAAGATGACATATTTACAGTAAAACTGAAAATTTCAATGTAGCTGCTAATGAATTTATAATGCTCTTCTCACTGTCAGAGCAAAAGAGGTGTGTGTGTGGGGGGGGGGGGGGGGATTAAAATGAAAGACCATTGAACCCAGGATGTTGCCTCTACATCACTAACCAAGAAAGTCTTTATTTTAAATATATTATTTATAAATTATAACAAATTTAGCTTTAGAAAAGGCAACTGAACCTCACTAAAATAATAATGAAAAAAAAACATCACTAATTAGCCACAAAGTTATTTATAAAACACCAATAAGAAGTTCTTCATTGCCCCAATTTTTTTTAAATTGTGCTTTTTACAAAATGCTTGTTGCATTGCAGGATGACCTGCATGCCAGTAAAGCTTTCGCTTTTGAATGTTGAAAATATTTCAGGCAATATTTCTAAAAAGTCTAATATGTACTCAATATCCCTAATAAATATCATAAAAGGAGTACTACTGTGTAAGTATGTATTTATTTCATTTTAAAACAAGGAGAAATAATTTAATCATAAAACAGTGAATATATTTTTCTTGAATTTTAAGCCTTATTTCATAATGTAAGGAAAGAGGAAGTTTTATTATTTCAAAATTTTATAAAAATTCATATCAATTTAATTTTTAATACATTATTTAACTTTGTAACTTTACATTTTCCCCTGAGAATTTGCAGTAAGAAGCTTTGTAGTGGGTGGTGATAGAGATATTTCCCGAGTAACAACTGGGTTTTAACCTTTTCCTTACGAGGTGGGATAGCATGTATCCCAAGAATACGGGCCCGAGAATGAATACACACACACACATTTTATATATATATATATATATATATATATATATATATATATATATACACATATATATATATACACATATATATATATATATACACACACACACACACACACATATATATATATATATATATATATATATATATATATATATATATATATCCCATAATGGCCGTTCTTACAAAGGGAGTATGAAATTTCACGTTCTAATGAGAGAATCGTAAAAATGGGAGCTCGTAAGCTAAAAAGGTTATTTATAAAGGTTAATATTATTTTGTAGTTGTGAATTAGAACCCTATACGGTTTTCTCAATAACTATAAATTATGAATTCATATTACTATAAATTTATATTTGTTCAAGGGAACAAAATTATCATTAACTGTATATTACCTTATAATGAGCCACTTCTGGGGTAATGATTTAATTAAAAACACAATGAAAAAGATATTCCTATCGCATCAAACAACCTACTTAAGACAAAGCTCACATGGATGGATAATATAAGCAATTTAAATAAAGTATGTAAATAAAAAGGGAGATAGTTTATAAAATACTATTTGCCAACATTATAAACATTTATGAAGGGGATTAAAACTGCTACTACAAACACGATTTTAAAGAGATAAAAATCAATGACACTTATTAAACTTCATGTAAAACTTAATTTTGGTAATGGGAAAATATGCCTATAAACTTAAAAATATTAACTCATTAACAATGCAATTTCTCACAATCTTTAACCATTCAGAATTATTAGAAAACAATGTATGCTATTGAACAAAATAGAATTATTGATAAAGACTTTTTAAACACACAGGATGACACATAACATGCTGTAGTTACAAGCATAACATTGTAAAACCTAGAAATTATGCTTGTTTCCAGAGAATTTAGATATTATAAACAGAAAATAACACTCACTGTAGGTATACATAAACTTGAAAAGAACTACAAAAGTTAAAAATGAACAACTGAATTGTAGCCCTTTAAGAGATAAAAATGAACAAAAGGTGTGATTAGATCAATAAATTGTCATAGAACATGAAAAAAATTAAATCTGAACACAGTAAATGAGATTACCTTTCAAAATAATTGAGAAACAAGAACAAAAACATTTAAAATGCTAACTATGAAAATTCTTAAATATAAAGCTTGCTAAATCAGATCTTATTTAATTTATACTAGGATGAAGGAGAAAGAAAAAAAAAAACTTACATAATCCAATGTAAAAGTCAATTTTTCAGCAGTGAAGTAAAGAATGGCTTAATAGAACTCAAAATCTCTTACAAATGCTCATAAGGGATTAAATAATTTAAGGATAGGGGAAATGATTCGACACATTTAAAGTTGCATATACTTAAAACTACCAAGCTATGTAAGAGAGCACTAATTTAACTGTCATAAAGATAACATCACAACATAAAAATCATGAAAGTAAAAGTCGAACATTACAGATATCTACATAGCAAACTCACATCGATATAACACTGTTTTTATATGTCATATTTATGCGTAAAGAGATAAAGATGTTTTAAAGAAAACATCATGCATTCAGACTTCCTAACAATCAATAAAATCAATTTCATTTGACAGCTACCTAATAAAATTAAAAAATTGCATCTCACACACGTCTCAAAAACTCAGCTCAAAACAGTTTTAAAAGGCTGGCAATCTTTTTAAAATTAATATGTTAGTTAATGTATATAAATGTATTATTCATATATGTATATATCACATTTTTAAAATAAACCTTTACAGAACACTGGTAAAGGCACATTATTGAATTTTAACATTATGAGAGTTCATAGAGTAGTGTTTTCTTGAAAATTTAACTCCTACAGCAGCTCTCTATGTTTTTAATGAAATATTACACCTTCAAAAGAATTTTTTGCTACGATCTACATGAACTCAATATTTCACACACAACTCATTTCATAATATGATATGTCTCCAGAACCAAAGTGGAGATGGTCCTTTTGCTGAAAACATAAAGGTTACTATTTGACTTCAATACACATATACATAAGAAAATTAAAATCTTTCAACTAAAGAAACAACTTAAACAATCCTTATATTGATACATTTAAAATTGCCAATATATAATTTTTTTTTTTTTTCAAATGCATAAAAAATATTTTTCCTGTATTGCAATTTATGTGCTGTAATGATATGGCAATTAAGGTGCACTTATATCATGAAGCAAAGGGGAATGTTAAAACAAAAGTGTTCTCAGGTAATTAAAATTTCTTAAGAGTCTTCTTGTCTACATATGGACAGATGCAGCAGTGTATCTTGCTTCTCCACTACGAAATCGCCACTGACTGGGACGGTACTGAAAAATATAATTATTAGTCATTAAAAGAATCAAGTATGAAATATATATACGGTCGATTCCGGTTAATCGGACCACATTGGGATGCGATCATTTTGGTCCTAATAACCAGCTGGTCCGATTAAACCAATGGTTCTCAACCTGTAGAAATCTGCGGACCACTAAACCAGAAATTGAACCATGTGCAGACAACTCCCCCACCGACTTGAGGGGGAACCTTCCAGGTGGTATGGGGGTAAAGAATATCCCTTAGGCAAAAGGGATACAGGATTAATGTACTCACATTCTAACGTATCATATTCTAATAATAAAATGATTATGTTAAACTTTTAAGAAATTTTAATTCAACACCTGACAGTCATCGGATATATTCTGCCCATCTAGTTCAATGAACATTGCTATCAAAATCCTCATTTATTTGGGAACTTTTTATATGTGGTGCTGGACCACTCCCGAGGCTCTCACGGACCATTGGTTCAGAACAACTGGATTAAATGATCATGCCCTATGTTACAAGACGGAATTCGGTTTGAATAAGCGGTGGGTCCGATTAACCGGAATCGACTGCATTTGTGAGAAAATGGTTTTTTATCCTATATATATTATTTCAGGTGACAATTACTTGCCTGATTTCCTTTTGTAACTTGATATGTATGAAGTAAAAATTTGGTAAATTCCAAGTTGTACGGGGATTACAAAAGACTGAATTTAATTGATGCATAATCAATACACACACACACACACACATACATACATACATATAATACAGTGCCGTAACTAGCCATTTGCATTTGGGCCAGTGGCGCACCCAGGATTTTTACTTTGGGGGGGGGAGATGAACGGATAAAAATATTTATAATGCAAAATCAATATTCATAATGCAATTTCTATTTCTTTGGGGGGGATGGGGGGGGAGAGCCCCATCCCCCATGGGTGCGCCACTGATTTGGGCCCCTTAACTACGTTTGGGAAAATAAAAGAAATACAGCATTTTGAACCTAACTTCCAAGTGGGCCCTGGGCGGGTGCCCCTGTTGCACCTGCCAAGTTACGACCCTTTCATATATATATATATATATATATATATATATATATATATATATATATATATATATATATATATATATATATATATATGAATATATGTGTGTGTGTATGTATATATATCTCAGATTATTCTCTCAGTATATTAACTCTCATAAAATACATTGAAATTTATCTCAGTTAAAAACAAACACACATACACAAAAGGAGGCTAAATTTTTCTTTTTCAAAGTAATAAAATATTTGCAATGACAGAAAAGAAATAAAATAAATGCAAAATAATAAAAACCAATCCGAACAGGTGAATCATTATTTACTTACTTGTTATAAAAAAAAAAAATTGTTCCTGATATTTTGTCTAAATCAGATTTTAATTAAATTTAAGGCTGTCATTTATACAAATTTTTTGTCTCCTACTTAAATACTGGCATGTCATTTACACAAAAAAAATCCCTATTCTCTTTGTACTAAACAATCAACTCAGCTATAATAATATTTGATACGTTTATAGAGAACATTGTGCGCAAAATTATAACAATCCTCCCCATGTCCATTGGAACATGATTACATACATAAATATACCTTTGTATGAAAAAACTTTGAAGGAATTTCATGCAACAGACTTGACTTTCAGATTATAGAAACAGGTATATGGTCATTACCAGTAACTTTAAAGGAATGGATAAATTTGTATAGTCAACAAAGAGTGTTACTTTGGCAGTAGAATGTAATAACTGTTTTTAAAGCAATTTTACTTGATGTCAAAGCAAAGATGCTTTGTTTACTAAAATTCAATAAGGTTTGGATGAAACAATGCAGTCTAACTGTAACAGTTTCTGAAGATTTTTCTTTTCAAACAGTGCCTTGTATCCCCCATATTCTAGTAATTTAAAATTTATTATTTTTGATAAAAATTTTCTTAATTATTTGGGAAATGCCATGGATTTAATGTTATACACATATAACAAACAGAAACATAAACTGATTTGTTGGTTATAAAAAACACACCAATTTATTCATTAATTTTAGTTTTTAATAAACAACTCACTCTGATTAAGAGTTGTCCAGATGACGTATGTGGATTTCTGTAAGCATAGCCAACCCATACTAATCCTCCCATTACGATGGCTAGGATTAATAAAATGGCAACAACACTCCCAACACCTATAGAAGATGAATCTTCAGCCACTAAAAGAGAACCACAAAACAGATAATGACAGAACAAAAGCCACAAAGGTATTTTTATGACCATGAATATATTCTGAACTCACTGATACATAAAAGGATAATGATGAGAAAAAAAAAGAGCAAAAGTCTTAAATTATACTACATAAAATTACTAAGAAATACATATTAAAATGACAATATAGATTTTAAAATAATATTTTCATTAACAGGATTCTTTAAACATATATATATATATATATATATATATATATATATATATATATATATATAAAAATAAAAGAGAGGTTAAGAAGCGTTCTGTTAAGCAAACAGTAAGTAGGAAAAGTTTTAGGAGAACAAAATGACGTTTCTAAGCATACTTAATAAAGGACACTAAGTAAAGCACATTTTTATATGCATCCATGTTAAATGGCATACTTATTTGCTTTTGCCTCAAAATATATAGTTTAATAATAAAACTATACATTTTGAGGGCATTTCATATAAAAAAAAAAAATGAGGAATGTTTCATATACAATAACTTTGTAAATTAAATCTTACATTATGAATACATACAAAGTTAAAATACATTGTTGAAACCACAAAAACACATCATTGTTTAAAATTTCCAAACTTTTGTTGTTCTAAAATGAGGTATTGCTAAATTATTTTTAAGCATGAACCTTTAATTCTCACAAAATCATATTGTTTATTGCTTTTGATTGAAGATATTAGGCCTCATTATTAAAAACAAAACACAGCCAAGATTTGCACCAGTCTATTAGGCAATGTTTATAATAGGCAGGCCTTTACCAAACAGGTTAGAACCCCATCATCAAGCTCAGAAAAAAAGGGGGGGGGGCTATCAATTCTATTTTAAAGGTACATTTTTTATTAAGTCTATTTTCTTGCAAAATTAAAACAGTAGAGATATTTTCTCAGTGAAGCATTCGTTCAGAATTTTCATTCTAATCAGAGACATTGCTCTGCTTCAAGCATTATGGAGCAGCTAACCTTGAAATTTAGAGAAGTGTAAAGCATTTTGCAAAGAATCAGCTAATTTTTAGCAATGTATCACGGTTTACAGCAGCCAAATTGTCAATTTAGGGCATTGTTTAAAACTTTTAAAACAATCAAACAGTTTTGTTTGACTTACCATTAATTAATAACCCAAACAAATATTTAAAAACTAATATGCAATTAAAAACTTTTCCAGGCAAAATTTTTAGGAAAGTATATAAAAAAAGATTCATAGAGATACAACAATCCTACCAATTCTAGTCCTACTAATTTTACAGCTCTTTCTTTAGAAAAGTCTGTAATTAAAATAGATTGGTTATAGAATACTTGAGACCTGTAATATTACCACATCAATTCAGACTAGCCTGAAACTTAATAAAGAAAAAAAAATAACAGATGAACTAATTAAAAGCAGAATTTATTTCCATTATACTCACTGAAATTAAAACATTTTTTAAAAAAAAGAGAGAGATCATTCCCTAAAATTGAATTTCTACCTTACCTGAGGTACTCTAAGTATGCTATAACATTAAAACTACACCCAATGATGAAAGGTAACAATTATGGTATTATTTTAAACTGAGTTCAGACCTTAATGTATAATTAAAAGCAGATTCTGAACCTCTATGAACACATGCTCAATCTGAGAACCAAACCTGATAAGTCTTAACTTCAAATTCTAGTCAATTGTCACCAGCACTGATTGATTAAGTCAGAACCAGCACATTATTCATGGTTGCATAAAACTGGCAAAAATGTTATGACTCAACTATAACCCGAGTTTCAACAATAGAAACATTTTAAATGGTGACAAAATACATCATTTAAAGAAAAAGGGAGGTCACAATAATTGTACCAAGTTGTCTTATACAATTTCAGCACTTATGGCTGAAACATAAACATGGGATCAGGTACTTAAAGAGTTATCTTGAACTTTTAATGTTATGAATATTGAATACATAGCTGACTTTACCCGATTTTTAAAACAATAAACAAATTCCCAGATATTTTTATGTTACAGACTTTTCACATGGGTTCAATTTTCTATCCCAAACTTTTCCAGTCTTCAATAGACATACCATAATTCGATTCTAAATACCTAGTCTCTTTAATTTTTTTTTTATAAATCTATTATTAATATTCCTTTTAATATTTAACAGATTTTAAAACACCACAGATGACTAGAATTTAGATATATTGTAATGCATCCACTTTAAGCCCTTTGTAAAATATGTAGTACCTTACTTATGAAAGAAACTAGATGATTTCATGAAGATGGAAATTTTAGATTAAAAATGAACCATCACCTGATATGACTAGAATTAAGTTGCAGGTTAATTGCTTAACTGCACAAATTCAATGTTAAAGTAATTTTTCATTTGGGTATAGAAAGTAAAATTTAAAAATAATGTTAGACTAAACATGCTAGTATGAGTTAGAGACAATAAAATGTCAAAAATGAAGTTCATACATTCAAATTAGATAAAATATCACATAAGGAGCAATTAAAAAGACCAGTATAAGTTATTTTAACAAAAATGTTAACACAGTAATATCCCAGGTAAAGCAAGTGACAATAAGAGAAAAAGTTCCATCTATAAATACTTTTTTTGTTGGGCTTGTTAATTAAGGGTCTTCATCTCAGTAAGTATATATATATATATATATATATATATATATATATATATATATATATATATATATATATATATATATATATATATATATATACAACCTTTGTCCAGAAAGTTCGGTGAATGGCGTCATAGTGCTCATGGTCGTAAGAGATTGCAACCGGCACATATCGTGCCGGACAGGTGAAGACTGGTCTGGACCAGTTCCTGACCGGCGGTGCTGCGAGTTAGCATATCGTGTGAAAACAGTCCATTGTAGAGTGAAGGTGTTGTGCGCTCGGTCGAAATTCAAAATGGATCAGTGAACGAATTTGCTGTTCTGTTTCAAACTTGGAAAATCAGCAAAAGAGACTCATGAAATGCTGCTAAAAGTTTACGAAGAACGTGCTGCCACCTTGAAGTGCGTGTATGAGTGGTTTAAACGCTTCCGAGAAGGGTGGAGCACCATTGAAGACTCACTTGTCTAGCTGGAACTTTTTCTTGTTCCCTAAATTGAAATGAGCTATGAAGAGTCACAGATTTTCGGACATTTCGTACATCCAACATAATGCTACGACCCAGCTGAAGGCCATCCCTAAAGACGACTACACCAGGAGTTTCAAAGACTTGTACAGTCATTCCCAGATGTGCATTACTGCCTACGGGGATTACTTCGGAGGACAGTAACAGCTGTTTCATGTAAGACAACAATCTATTGTAACTATAGACACATTCACCAAACTTTCTGGTTAAAGGTTGTATAAATATAAGAGTACATGTATAACTTTGAGGAAATCATTAATAATTTCATATAATTACTGTATCTCAATACTTTTGTATAACATTTTGAACTGTTATCCTTAAGACAATATCATCATCATCATCATGATAAGTGCACTTCATAAGACTAGTAAAGATTAGAAAAGGTTAGCCACAATAAATTACCCCAACATAATATTAAGCATTGTAATACCTGCAATTTCTATTTTATAAAAATTCTCATCCTATTCAAATGTATTATTTTCAGATCATCAAAAAAGACTCATTACAACATATAAACAAAACAAAACAAAACAAAACAAAAAATAGAATGCATTATCATGCAAATGCCATTACTGTATGGAGAGAATGCAAGCTGAACAAAGCAAACTATTAAATGCTACGCTAAATCTAAATTTCTCAATAAGCAACATAAAGAACTTTGCCAACAACTTCATCTTAATTATGTATGTGAATGTACAATGTTTAGCTCTGTATAGGAATCACTGCAGTTACATAATTGTAGCAGCCAAGGCTTAGAATAGGCTGCAGTGCCAAGGAAGAGAGAGAGAGAAAGAGAGAGATGTATGATTGTATACCACTACTGTGTCCCAAAGACATCTGTTTCATATTAGCTAACTCCAAACACTTCCCATATTAACTTCAAAGAGAAAACTCAGGAATAAGTTTAAAGTAGTCTAAATTGGATATTACTTTTAAAAAAAGATTAGTTCACAAGATTTATCCCTTAATGCTCCAAAACAGCATAATTAAGGACAAAAATTAAGCACTTTGAAATACTTATGCAGTTCTTACATAACAAACATACATATATATTTTACTACTCAGACATGGCTAAAATTCCATGCTTTATTTATGGAAAAATCTCAAGCAGAACACAAAGCTTATTGTCCTATAAACTAACAAAAGCCAAAAAGCTTAAGACAAATAAAAAGTTTCGATCTAACCAGTTTCAAATACAATCTAGTTTCTAATCAATGTCAAACATCATTTACATTAACTTAGTATCAAGATGCATATTTGAGAAATTCATATACTCTACAAACTAAACTTAATTTTAATTATAAAATAGATATTTAGTAAAAACACATTTCATTCAAAACTAAGGAAAATTACATTAGGCGTGCATTTTTTGTAAGTTCAACAGTACCTTCCATTTTTGTGACCTTACTCAAGTTTATTGGTTAATATAGCATAATTTAGATTAGATAATTAATATATGCAGAGAAATCTTGTATCTCATGATCTACTTGGTTTTATCCCTTTCTCCTACTTCTCTATGCAATGCATTTAGAAAAAGATATTTCAGGTAGTCTCTTCTAACGAAACTACCGTGGGTTATTAACGTACGATCACTTATCGTTTGCTAACTTTATATTTTTATTTTTTACACGCATTTTAGTACTTTTCTGTTTAACTGTTTATTGCTACTGGGTTTGGTGCACTACCAAAATTGTAACTTACTACACAGGACAATTTTTTTTCTCGACCATTATTGAGGAATGTAATCCCACGTTTAAAAAAAAACTTCCCCAAAAAATTTTTGGGCTCCACATTTACTTGCTATCTTACCTTTGACAACCAAAATTTGGATTATTAAAACAGATGACACATACATGGATGCATAAAACGGAGAAGGAAATTAAAGTATACTAGAAAAGGTATAATTCAATACTTTACATACTTATTGTTTTAAAATGAAGTATACAAACTGAATTGTAATGGACGATTTTTAATTTACTCCCAATATTAAAAATAAACAGTTTAATCTTTTCCTTACGGGGTGGGATAACATGCATCCCAAGAATCCCCCATCAATGAATGAATATATATATGTGTGTATGTATGTATGAATATATATATATATTCATTCATGGGGCCGTATTCTTGGGATACATGCTATCCCACCCCATAAGGAAAAGGTAAAAGAAAAGTTACTGATTGGGAAGAGTAACCACTACATAATAAATCACATGCAAAGTTAACTACAATTTGCCTTAAATTTGTTTTCAAGATCTTAAAACTAGATAAAATTAAAAACAGAAGTGTTACACTGTCATATGAGGATCCTGATATTAAAATGGTAATTATATACCTCTAGCACTAGTTGAAGCTCCACCATCCGCATTTTGTCTGCCTGGTTTATCAGGCATGTAAGGCACTGTGGTAGGTTCTGGGGGGTGATCAGGCACTTGTGTTCGTGGGATAATAGTATAAGTTTTGGATGTAGAATCTACAAAAGCCATGCAAAATAAAAGTAAAACAAATAAGTGAAACTAACTGTATCCTTAATAATAATAAAAAAAAAAATTAAAAAAAAAAACTCACAAAATATAATTTAGGATATTTTGTACAGTGTTTAATATGTTTGTGTCTAAAACAATTTGTAAACATGCAAAAAAAGAGCAAAACTATACACTCTAAATGAAAAGTTTTAAAACAAAAGGTTAATTTTAAGCAATACTAAACTGGTAGCATGGATTAACTTAAGACTGGTTAATTAAGTTAATTACACTAAATTAAGATGCAAATAAAGCATTCCAGAAAAATGCGTCAAAAATTGTCTGACAATTCAATTTATAGGGATTCTCTGAATTACAAATATATTCTACAAATTTTATCAGGAACTGAAATGCAAGGTGAAAAAATTATTTCTTACTTGATTACAATACTAAAAAAGCAATAAGCAATAGCATTCTCTGAAAAATAGCATTTAGATTTAACATGCAATCATTTATTCTTTCCTTATCACTTAAATAGTAAACAGGATATCCAGACGCAATACATATATTCCTTATGTAAAGTCCACACTAAACTTTATTGATAATATATCTTGGTAAGCATGCTTCAAACATTAAAATAAAGAAGGGAAAAAAGTCTATGAAAAATATATAAACATTATCAAATCATGAACCATTAATATATGTAAGTGTTTATATTATATATATATTGTAACGTCATGTGTATTGTGCAGTTCTCACGCCCCATGGGCCAGCTGGATGTTTTTCGAGAATACCATTTTCCAGTTCCCATCGTTTTTTAAACATGTGCAGAGTTTTGGCCTGAAAGTTAAGCCCAGGCATATCGGGTTTTCAAGCAAACGTCTCCCACCATAGTTGTAAAGCTGTCTTTCCCTAGCGGTAGCTATGCGACTTTGTCACTGGAATGTAATAAAGTTTCGCATTAAGAACTGTCACCAACTGGGTTGCCGGCCCCCTCTCTGAAAAACAAACACATTTTCGGGGAGTTGGGAGAGTCGCCGACAAAGAAATGCCACAAGATATAGGCAGAGAGTTGGAGAATTGGAGGAGATCGGCCTTATGGCATCCAGCGAACAGACGCGATTTTTAGACTTTTTTTTTTTTTTTTTTTTTTTTTTTGAGGGGGGGGGGGGGGGGGGGCGAGCGAGATGGGCCTTGGAGCACGCATTGTAGATCTGCACGTAAGGGAATATGTTGCCATGGTTTAATGTTAATTTTTTTTTTAGGACTCTGTTTTTCGTTAGTATGGATCCAATAGTTGTGAAATTTTTTCAAAATGCCTCAGAGAGTTTAGCCTTGTCGTGACGCCACAATATATATATATATATATATATATATATATACAAATTTATTCCTTCTAGATTATACATAACAAAAAGCATAGTCCTTTAAAAAAAAAAAATTTAAAAACCACTTCTATACTAGTTAAATTCCTTCCCTACTCATTTCTAGAATGCATGTTAAGACAAATAAAACTACTTAAATACTTAAACTATTTATCATCAATACATTACTAACCACTTAATATTAGCAGCATATGCCCGACTAGAACATATTTTTATTTGCTATTAGGAAAGAAATATCTGTTATTTAGATCTTTAAGTGCATATTTTGTCTACAAAAAGACATATATAAAATATATAGATATATAAAAAGTTATTTCAAATCTTCTCACAGAATCTACTTTCAGAAAACAAATGAAGAACTACACAGAACATGATTTATCACCTTCAATAAGCCCCCCCCCCCCCCCAAATCTCTTTACCACAATATGCATACCATTTAAAATAATTTATGGATACAGCAATATTTGCATAAATTTAATTATATATATATTACTTTATGCTTTTATTTAAAATAATTTTTAAATTTTTATATCAGAATTATCTTAAAATAAATAGACACTAACATGTTAAGCATTCATTTCAGAATTAAAGACAATTATTTTGTAATATTATTTTTAAAAAAAAGAGTTTCTATAATACTCATCGGTTGCAAGCCAAAATGCCTAAAGGATTAATAAAAGCTTTCGTAAAAGTTTAAGAGAACACATAACATTCATAACAAGTATGCATAAAAAGTGATAAGCCATGTCACGAAAATTGTTGCAATGTTTTTGTTACAGTATTTTTTAAGCAACTAGAAAAAAAGCATTTATAAAACCTATCAGCAATAACAATATATACCTTTAAAAAATATATTAGTACTGCATGACCATCTCAATTCACAGAAATTAGGTAATTTCACATCAGATAAAAATGGATATACAAATAAATGTTCAAAAGTAGATACGATAAAATTAAACACATGATCACACAAACAATTACATCTTATATATAAAGCAGAAATGAGAAATGGGTCGTGCCTGTATGAGTATGTGAGTCACAAAAACTCAAGAATCATGAGCCCTACCTTGATGAAATTTACACAGTTTAATATGCTTGAAAAATCAGGATGAATGTGACTATTTTCATCCCGCTATGACATTCCATTCCCGAATTATGTTAGAACAGGTTTGCACGCATTTTTGTTCAAAACCATTGTAACATTTCATTGTTGCCATTTAAATTATAACATTTCCGTAAAAATAAATAGACATGAATTGAAAACGTGATTTCTTCATATATTGGCACATGCAAGAATGAATTTGATATATTATTTTCATATACGTGGCAACGCTGGAATATTTCTTTTTAAAAATGAAAACATAAAGATGGAAAGTCATTCATTTTCAATGAATGTATTCTCAATCCATTTCATGCATTAAAACTATCCCAAGCTACTTGTTCAAACACAAATATACAGAAGGACACGTTCACTTAGCTAGAAACAAGTGCGTTTAGCCTTGACTATATAACTGAAGTGACATTGAAACATAGCAGACAATTTAGTTTTGAGAAAGAATTTCGAGCATGAAATATGTTCTCAGTCCATTAAAACATTATTGACTGGCTGTAAATTAATGCTTTAAAATGCCCAAAAAGAAGAGAGCACTGGACTGGATCTGACAGAAGAATATTTTCGTATGGTCAGCTATATGGTCTAGAGCAAGGAATCAATCAGTGACAACATCAATCAGTGATACATTGTCGCAGATGATTAAAAAAGAAACAAAAAATGTTGTGTACTGGTAAGTATTAAAACAACAAATTAGTTAATAAATGATTCTTTTATTACTGAAAAAATGAAATTAATTTGTTTAAGAAATGTTATAACTTTAGAACATCATAACACAAGGCTAATCATTGAAAAAAAAAAATAACAGAATCTGAATCCCGAGCGAAGTCGGGTAATAATCTAGGATATATATATATATACAGTGGAATCTCGATCGATCGTTTTCGGATCCATCATTTTCCCCCATATGCGTCGTTCATTTTATCCAGTCCCAACGATCATATTGCTTTGTTATGTTTCCGCATCTATCATTTTCCCGCATTTATCGTTCATTTTAATCGGTCCCTTGAAAAACAATATATCGAGATTCCACTATATGTATATATATATATATAAATAAGAATAAAATGAAAGAGAAAACCAGTAATAGCTCTAAAGCTACATGAAATATATATATATATATATATATATATATATATATATATATATATACACACATACACACACTTTACTGTTACAGGTAATTCTTAAGAAAATCGAAATTCTCACTTAACAAATAAAGATCTTACTACTCTTCTTCATTTGATAGCCTACCCAAAATTTTATATATGTAATATCTCAATTTTAAATCAATCATGTATACTCACAAGTATATAAAATACATTTAAAGGAAAAAGGACTTCCATTTGAACATTATTAATCAGTTTTTTTATGCATTTATGTATTCACACGCAAAACTCTCAAATGTATTAAAGATATGGGTAAAATATACTATGAAAACTAAAAGATAAACTGTCAATAATGCTAGTGTAAAAATATAAATATAAATAAAATTTCCTTAAACACTTTTAATCAACAATCATAATTGTTTTTTATTAATAAAAAAAAGAGCTAAAATTAAGTAAAAGGATTTTTTTCTTCTTGGAATATTTAGATGTAAATTTTTACCTGTAAAAGGCTGAACATAGGGTAGGTCACTACAGTTCACCAAAGTTCTCTGTAGAGGAAATAATTCAGCATTATTAACACACATAAATACATGCTGGTTTATTATTAACAGAGTGCATATATATATATATATATATATATATATATATATATATATATATATATATATATATATATATACACACACACACACACACACACACACAGAGTGCAGATGTAAAATGCAAAAAATGTTTTATAAAAACCAGGCAACTTTAATGAAAGCTATGGAAGATAAAAATTTAACAGTGGAGACAAAATTAAAAATATAAAACTGCTCTGAGAATACAAAATAAACTAATTTTCAAAAAATATATCAGCCTTGTGAAGTTCCTAAATGCAATATTGCTTGAAAATCACAATTTTAAAATAAAAAGCATGATTTATTTTTAAAATATTTCAGTAATAATACACAATCTAGTATTTAAGAAATCATTTTTACCTTTAAAGCTGTAATTTTTTTAAAAAAATTGTTGCTTTATAAATAATGATAATAATAATAATAAAAAGACTGTTTTGTCATTTTAATGCATTCTAAACACTAGAGACCTTAAAGCGATATCTTTAAAAAAAAAAAAAGTTTATTGACACTTAAGATAGCATTTAAACAAAGATCCAGCAGTGTTAAAAGAACAAATAAATGAACGAAATAGAAATAAAAAATGAAAGAAAATTACCAAGGGTAATTAAATTATCGAGTTGGGGAAAAAATACAAGGCTTTTATCAAAATATTTCTTAGGCCATAATTTTTAACATCTATTTTTATTAAGCAACAAAAAATGTAGCATGTAATCAAGATTATTTCCTTTAAGATGGATTATAACTTTGAACAAAATTGTAACAACTGCAATTTTACTTAATACTATGAGTCAATTTAAATACCTTTGAATGTATTGAGCCATATTTGTTAAATCCCACAACAGAATGCTTATAACTACAAAAAATAAAATTACTAACCGATAGATCACATTTTGACTGTAGCCAATCTTGCCTTAGCCTGTCAAGTCCATCAGAACATCTTTTACTGGCATCACACCAAACACACTCCAAGCCAACATCAGCAGTCATACATGCATCACACGTGCGGAAGCCTAAACAAGCTAAAGATACCATAACAGTTATTTTTTGCTAAATTTAATAATGACAGTCAAATACACATACTAAAAATAAAATTCCATACTTCTTAAAGCTGTAAAATAAATAGCAGTATGGTTTCCAATTTCTTCTTTTTTCATATCAACTCTGTGGTATTCATAAATAGTTTTTCTTCGAATAACTAGAATCAATAAAATATAAATACAAATAAATGATGCACATAAACACATCCTAGAAGACATTAATCTGTTATATATATATATATATATATATATATATATATATATATATATATATATATATATATATATATATATATATATATATATATATATTTATTTCTATATATATATATAATTTTGTAATCAGATGATACTTTCCTGATAACCCTGTGTGTGTATATATATATATATATATATATATATATATATATATATACACACACACAGGGTTATCAGGAAAGTATCATCTGATTACAAAATTTAATATTTTCCATAATTACAAAAAGAAAATTATAATTAATATGTCATTGTAAAGGAAAAATTAAAAACTTTTTCACAGGTGTTCAATACAACTTCCTTTAGTCACCCTTTATAATATAATTGCAATATGCCATTTCTTGCCAAACACGTTGTAATGTTTCGTTTCACTACTAACTGTGTGTAAGGCATCACAAATACGTTTTTTTTAAGTTCGGGCAAACTTGAAGTCAAAGGTGGTATGAACACAAGATGTTTGACATATTCCCAAAGGAAGAAGTCGCATGAGGTTATGTCCGGTGATCTAGGAGTGTAGCTGTGTAGTACCAAATAATTGGCTGCACTGCGACCAATCGGCTACACAGCTACCCTCCTAGGTCACTGGATTTAACCCCATGTGACTTCTTCCTTTGGGGATATGTCAAAGATCTTGTGTTCATACCACCTTTGCCGATAAGTTTGCCCGAACTTAAACAACGCATTTGTGATGCTTTACAAACAGTTAATAGTAAAACTTTACGTGTTTGGCAAGAAATGGCATATCACAATGATATTATACGGGTGACTAAAGGAAGTCATATCGAACACCTGTGAAAAAAAAATTTTAACATTTTCCCTTTATTAATTATAATTTTTGTTGTTTGTAATTATGGAATATATTAAATTTTGTAATTGGATGATTCTTTCCTGATAAACCTGTATATGTATACAGGGTGGTCTAAAAGTCCCTAATTTACAGTTAATTTTCATCAATATTTTTTATCTATTCAATATTTTTCAAATTATTCATCTGTAATCCTTAGGAAATCATAATGGTTAGCTGAAGAGTGCTAGGGTCATTTTTTTTCTATACTAGGGCTCTACTGCTTAAAGCCAATTCCGAACAGCTAGAAATATCCATACCAATAGTGGGACTCCAATCTACAGACTGATACCAAATGCAACACCCTAGCCCTTTGGTGATTGCTCAGCCGAAAATAAATATGGAGAAATTCATGACAAGGCAACAAGTAAATATAATCAAATTTTATATAGAAAATAATCAATTGTGCTAACTTAAAGAGCTTCCATTCCTTATTTTGGGGTCATTTAAACAAGAGACACTCAACTTATTCCAGCAGTTCAAAGAACAGGGGGCTGGGACGCCATGTTTAAGATCTCATGACAATATTCAGCTCATACGGAGAAGCATTGAAGAAAAATGTGACAGGAGAAAGGTATAGGGACATGCTGGAGCATTAAGTGTGACCTGCAATTGAGAACACACTAGAGGTATGGAAGCAGCAAGATGGTGGTACAGAGGAGCATAGAAGAAGAGTATCAGAGGAGAATGGTATAGGAACATGCTGGAACATTTCATGTGACCTACAGTTGAGAACACACCAGAGGTATGGTGGCAGCAAGATGGGGCTATTGCCCATAGAGCTTGCCCAACGATGGAGCTCTCAAGGCAAATTTTTTGAAGGAGGATAGTTTCACGAAACTCAGAATTCAATTGGAACTTCACACTCCCCGGGTTCAATAGCTCCTGCGGTGATATCTGAAAGACAGGGTATAACATAGCAAACCTTGAACCAGCAATTAAAGACCAACATGTGTGAAGAAATTGAATGAATAAGCCAAGAAACTTTACGGCAAGTGATAAAGCACTCCTTAGAATCAGCCAGCCACTATCAAGAACAAAATGGTGGCTATTTGAAGGATGTCATTTACAAAACTAGTTAAAATTTCCAAGAACTATATTTATTGACTATAAAAGATTAAATGTAAACTTTTAATAAATAAAAGAATTATTCTATTTTAAAATGGTCTTGTGACTTTTGGGCCACCTTGTATATATGCGTGTGTATATATGATACAAGGTGCGCCCATAAAGTAACCAGACAATTTTTTATATATAAGAAAAATATTACTCACCTTCAAATAAATTTATCTCCCTCAAAATTATCGCCAAAAGAGTCTATACAAATTTTCCAATGTTTCTTCAAGTCACCGAAACACTGTTTATAGGCATTGGAACTAACCGTTCGCAAAATACGCGTAACATTTGATTTAATATCTGAGACTTTTCAGATCTCTGTCCTTTCATGGTCATCTTAAGCTTCGGAAAAAGGAAAAAAATCAGCTGAATAAGTCGGGAGAATATGGTGGGTGATTTATCACTGTAATTGAATGCTTAGCAAGATGTTGTACAGAAATTGCTGAATGGGGCATAGCATTATCGTTTAAAAGAAACCATTGCCTAGAATCAAAATAGTTCCTTCCTAACTCACCTTAACCTGTTTCTTAATCGAAAAAGCACCTCTTTGTAAAAACACTGATTAATTGTTCATTTTCAGGAACAAATTCATGGTGAATAAGTCCTTTGTAATCAAAAAATGCAAAATCCATGAAAGGACAGATATGTGAAAAAGTCTTGGATATTAAATCAAATTTTACCCGTATTTTGCGAATGGTTAGTTCCAACGTTTATAAACAGTGTTTCGATGACTTGAAGAAACGTTGAAAAAATTGTATAGACTCCTTTGGCGATTATTTTGAAGGAGATAAATTTATTTGAAGGTGAGTAATATTTTTGTTATTTTTAAAAAAACTGTCCGGTTACTTTATGGGCGCACCTTGTATATACAGTGGTACCTCGACTTACGAGTTTTTCGAGATACGAGCATTCTATCGGTAGATTTTTTGCTTCGAGTTACGAGCAAGCTTCAGATATCCCACAGCTAGTTTGAGCAGCGAATGCCATGTTATGTGCTCATCAAATGAAAACACAAGAAGCATATAATATTTACAACCTTTATGTACAATCATTATACAATTGTATACATATTATTCTGAGACTACTATCCAGTCCTAAACCGAGAGATTGACACTGAACAATTACCACCCGGGGCAGCTTGCTCTGCCCAAACTTGAGTCGCCCTCTGAACTGCACAGCAATCTCCGAACAGCGCCCAACCTCTCTCGCAGAGAGATAGCTTCATTTCCCTCCCCCACAGTGGAACTCCCCATGGGGTCTAAGGGATGGGATGACCTTGGTCCTAGGATCATAAGCTCTCCCCCTTCTACGGATTCTGAGATAACTTCTGGACATTACAGCCACAGTGAACGATGCAACAATTGCCCAGCTTCCGTGACTCACTCGTTCACTTTAAGAGAGTAGCTGGTAGTAAAAGGGAAAGTGAGTAAAGCGGAGCGATAAGGTAAAAAATCAATGAATAAGATTTAATTTTTCAGTTCAGCCTTTCTCCTCCTCTTCCATCAGTATCTTCAAGTCTGATCTCCAAGGTAAATGTTGTACATTACACTTAAAACAAATTTATTGCAGTACATTCTATTGTATTGCATTCTTATACAATGTTCGTCGTTTATAAACACATTTTTCTTATTTAAAAACATGTAACAAAAAATTGCAGTGCTTTGGGGGAGGCCGGAACAAATTAAAGGCATTTCCATTCATTTCAATGGGAAAAATTGATTCGAGATACGAGTATTTCGAGTTACGAACTCCGTCATGGAACGAATTAAACTATACAGTCGAGGTACCACTGTATATATATATATATATAAAATGAGAAACAAATACAAAAATATAAGGTTTAAACTGAATACCATTTAAGTAGCTTTCATAAAAACAAATTATACTCAAAATTTGAAAGACACTGAATTTCTTTAAATTAATTTGATTTTTACAATACATGGTTATCACTTTCTACAAAGAGAGAGACAAATTATTTTTTTAAAATATTAAACCCAACAAGAATCACAAAATTTTAAACTATTACTGAATAAGATTAAAAGAAAAAAATTTAAATAAAATTCAATCTTATTCATCAAATATTCCAGAAATAATAATTAAGAAAAAAGAATTCAATCTGATTATACCCTTGTTTAACTGTTTTCTCCTTTCAGAATAGTTTTACAACTCTTTTTTCTCTCAATAGCTCCCTCACCCTTACTCCCACCCCACCCACAAAAAAAGGGGTGGTAGGATGAATAGGAAACTATGAGGCAAAATAATTTATGCCAGCGGATTTGCCAACATGGGATGTAAATTTAAATAATATATTAAAATTAGCTGTAAAATTTGGCAGTTATAACACCAACAAATCTACTGATATATCAGCTATAAGAAATAAGATAAAAATACTATCGATAAAGAAAAAACTTACAGTAAATAATTCTATCAATAACATAAGCATCAGATAAGCCAACTTTAACAGGATGAGCATCATCGCCAATTTCAGTGACAGAAACTGGTACCTAAATTAACAGAAATCTTTAATTTGCAGCCATTATTTAATGATATTCAACAGAGGCATTCCCACTGAAAAAAGGGTAAGTGCCAAAATTTCCAAAACATATTTTTTCACTCATACAAGGTTTTTTCCCAAGGCTAATGGCATAGAAAAGGAGGTAAGTGCCTAGTACAGAACTAAATCAAACTACCTAGGCACTTATCTCCCTTTTCCACGCCTTGGAAAAAAAACCTTGTATCAGTGAAAAAATACTCTTCGGAAATTTTGGGACCTACCCTCTTTCAACAGGAACGCCTCAAAATTGTGCATAAAAGAAACAAAACATTGATTCTAATTAAACCATGAACTTATAAAATTACATAAATGTTTCTTATCATAAGAAAAAAAAAAATTTAAAAGGCTTTATACATACTGACATAAGCTTTCCGGAAAATAATCATATTTTCAAGTGAATTTGCATTAAGAAATATACAATAGTTTACACTAAAACCAATCCTTAAAAATAATAATAATAATAATAAATAAAAAAAGGGGGAAGGCCACCAAATATGTACTATGAATGAATATACTCATTACGAGACAACATATAAATGAGAAATCTTAGAAAAAGACTAAAATGTATCATGTTAAAATTCAAAATCTATACATGAAATGTAGACTTGAGACTTCTTTAAAATAAATGTCTTTAAAAATTAACATAAATGAATAACACTGTATGAAACATTCAAAATTTTGAAATGCAATAAAACTTTTAAAAAAAAATATTTTATTACTCACCACTTCATACACAAAAATTATATTTCCATTATTCAGTAAAGTTGTTTGAAATGTGAAATTTCCACCTGTGGTAGAAAAGTTAAATTTTACTGACAGTTAATTAAAGCATATGTAATAAATAATTGAAAAATTAATAGTTAATACACAGACTCCAGAATTTCTATGACTCCTTTACCCAAAATAATACAAAAATAACTGTATTTAGCTCTTGTAAACAACATTATAACATAATTTTTTAACTTTATAATGTACATATATAAAATTTTTCTTTAGAAAACGTGTGTGTGTGTGTGTGTGTGTATGTATATATATATATATATATATATATATATATATAAACATAAACAAACCCGACAGATCAATAAAATTTAGAAAAGGTAACATTAAGTTTGTCAGAAAGTCCAGTTTTAAGATGGAATAAAAACAAACAATCATCAACATGCTACAATATGCTTACACCCCGATACAAAATTTAGAATTCAAATTAATGCTTACAATTGCTTATTTAGAACTAAAAAAAAATTAAATTCTAAAAACCTTTATTTAAAAAAAAAAAAAAAAAAAAAAAAGTATTAAATATTTGTAAATTCCACAAAATTTTCTTCAATAGCTTTTATAACTGATCAGAACTTTATACTTTGATGTGTAACATGAAAGTTTCAAGTATTTTCTCTCCCACATACACAGAAAATTAAATCATTTGAACATATACAGAAGATAAACCAATTACAGTAAATGAATAAAGGTACTTAGAATGTTAAGCTTTGGTAACATATCTGTGCTCAGATGCTAAAATGTTATAAGAAACTTTTCCGTTTAAAAAAAAAAAGAAAATTTCCACATTCTGGATTCTTGTTTGTCGATATTTTCTATTTACTGTAACTACTGTAAGTAATAGCCAACTATTTTTCTGAAACATTGGTACCATGTTTGCTCACGTAAAACAAATCACTGATTTTTCATGGCATCTTGAATCTTAGAATTGCTGTCACGTAAATTTCTTATAACATTTTGCTATCTGAGCACAGATATGCTTCGAGTAGACTCCAAATGTTTTCATATCACTGTTAAACACTAACAACATTATTTGAAAAGTTTCTTAACCAGTAAGAAATATATATATATCTATACAGTCGAACCCCGTTATAACGAACTTCAAGGGACCAAAGGTTTTGTTTTCATTATCTAGTGGTTCGCTATATCCAAACCGTTAAGAAAAATGCTAGAGTTCACAAAATGTATAACTCATTAGTTGCAATGTCTATTCAACAATGATGTATTTAAAAAATGATAAAATCTATTAAAAATGATCATTAAAGAATTAAATTGACTAAAATCGATTACATTAAACTGACACAATACTAATTAAATTATGTACAACAGGGAAAACTGCGGGACCAAAATTTTCATTTGTTAAAGAGCCATGAGTTCGTTATATACCGGGTTTTCTATAACGGGGTTTGACTGTATATATATTCAAAAGAAACTGGAAAGAAAAACAGTATACTTTTATACATCCATTTAGGGGGGAAGACCCTCCATTTCTAAAGTCTGGGGGAAAAATGGGGGGGGGGGGGGATGGAATTGCCGATTTGAAAATCTTATGTACCCTTAAGAATACTCAATTTGGTTTAAAAACATACCTCTCTTTTCATCTTGTAAAGCCACTTCATGCCATTCAATTACAAATGCAGTTCCTGCAGAAAAATAAAGGAATATTCAGAACAATGTTACACTATAAACAAAAAAGCTTGGTAATATAAAGGAGGGAAAAAAATCAAATTGTAATATGAAACATACCATTATCAAAATATCTAACAGTGGATTCCTCACTGAGGCTAGTATCAAAGTTGGCCATAAGAGGAGCAATGTATTGAGTTGCAGCGAGCCAGCTATGCATATAATCTCCCATATAAACAAAACCTAAAACAGCAAAAGCAGTATAAATGCTACTTGCATTAAATTTATGTTAATCCTCATGATTCATAAATCAACACAAGATGGCAATGTTTCAATTAATAAAAATAACTGAAGGTTATACACAGATATGTATCCTACATCACAAAATAAATTTCTATAAGAAAAAAAAGTAAAATTATACAATTATGATTGAATGATTTTTAAAAACCACAAAACTTACTTTTTAAAACATCCTTAATTCCATGTGTTATGTACCACATTATTCAGTAAACTACAGACTAAATTTATTTCATTTCAAAAAATTCAAGATTCAAAAATATTTAAGGTTCCTTTAGACCACAAATGAACAATTTATACCCATCAATCTTTTCTCAGCAAATGGCCAAATCAAAAGCAACCCCCCCCCCCCCCAAAAAAAAAAAAAAACTTTCAAATTATTTACTAAAGAAATAATTTTTTACTGGTTCAGTAAACAAAAACAGAATGGATCAAGTATAACTAATGAGTAACATATTTGTGAGAAAATCAAATTACATCACCAAAGCAGTAATTACCTCCAGTTGCTATAGTAATATTCCTCAAAGGATGACCATAAAATGGGAAGTCAAAAGACAGAGTCACAGTCTGAAAAATGTAAAACAAAATTAAATTGATAAAAATTACAAAATGTCCTCAACTACATTGTTATGATGACCATATATATATATATATATATATATATATATATATATATATATATATATATATATATATATATATATATATATATAAACCACTTACTGCTGCCCTTCGATGAGAATCTGATAACATTCTATGAACCACAACTTGATCCTGGGGCAAGTCATCGAAATTCACCCAGAAGGCCATTGCTTTTTCCTTATCCAAGAATATGGATGAATTATAATATACATGGTAGTCGACCTATAATAAAATACAAAATTCTAATATAACAATTCTAAATAAACAATTTCATAAGTAAGATACAACAAGATTTAGTTTAAAAAAAAAAAATAGATAAGCTAAAAATTATGGCATAAAATCAATTAAATATAACACAAACATGTTTATTTAACATTATACAGCACAACCTCCCAAATCCGGAACGTTTTAATAAATGGCCAATTTTACTTTTCCATTTTACCGATATATGTCGCTACCAAAATGATCGGTAAAAAAACGCGTTTCCTTTCAAGGAAGTGACAGCGGCGATTTTGAGGGCTTTCAAGTTTCTGGGAAAGGAACTGAAATAGCAGAATTAGTTGAATGTGCAAATAAAGCCAACTTTAACTTAGATAAATCGGACATACGGGAAGTTTTAGACATCGATGAAAATGTGCCGATCGTCGGTTCTTTGAGCGATTCTGAAATTATTGATGGTGTGGTAAATAACAAAGATTATGATGACAGCGATCGTGAAAGTGATTCAGAATGCCCCAAAAACGAAAGAATGTCAACGCTAGACCTGATAAAATCATTGGTTAATTCCCAATACACGGTGCCCATGTATTACGCTGCGATGGAACTGCCATCTTGGTGACGTCTCAATATAAATAACCAACCGCCATCTTGGTGACGTCTCTCATCGCCAAGTTGGCGATGAGAGACGTCACCAAGATGGCGGTTCCATCGAAGCTGGAAAAGAAATTTAGTATAAAATATTGAGAGAATATAAACTTCAACAGCAGAAAAAAATGAAATCAGTAAATCACAAGCTCAGATTGGCTGCTAATTATGAAATCGGGAGCAATTTATGGCTAACTGAAAAAAATTTAACAAACACAATCCACGTTTGGCATTTTATCGCCAATTGGGCGAAAATCTAAAAAATACCGCCAAAACATTAAAGTGGCTGCGGCATCGTGTATTGGAATGAGCCCACGAGGTTTTATGAGGGTTGTTATGGCAGTATATAGTATTCGAGAAAAAATAATTTCTAATAAGCCGAAACTAAATCAACAGACATTATTGACTGAAATGTTTAAATTATAATGTAATTATACGTTCTGTATTCAGGTTTATTTAATAATTAAACCATTTTACATGTTTTTTTTTAAAGAGTTAATTTTTTTTCCAAAAATTTTGTAGTGTTCTTTTAAAAAACCCTCAAATCCGGAAATTTCCCAAATCCGGAATTGCCGTGTCCTGAGCGATTCCGGATTTGGGAGGTTGTACTGTAGTGTGAATAAATACTATAAATATACATAACCATAACATTTAGAAAAAATAAGAGATAAGAATTATTGAAACTTTTTTTTTTTTTTTAAATCTGAAGAATAAATTCAGTATATGACAAATGCAGCATTCATGCGAGCCTGGTGAAATGCAAATCCTCACAATGCAATTACCTTTTGGAAGTACTTAACCTCAAGATTCATTATTAGAAGCTTTTTTTTATACATGGCTTTAACAGATCATAATCCCACCCCTCCTCCCTTTTATATCTCTCTATTTATATACAGTGGAACTCGGTTAATACAAGATGATCAGGATCACTGAAATTGCTCGTTTTAACCGTTACTCGTATAAACCGTGAAAAAAAATAATTTGGGATCAAATAATCGGTTTTAAAAAATTATTAAAAATATGAACAAGTTTCTATATATTAGAGTTAAATAATCAGAATGACTTACCTTTACTTCTCTGTAATTGTATTTGTCTTTGTTTTTAAACAAAATTTGGAATACCCCAAAGATCAATCGTTAACTTTTATCTTTAAAACATCTAATTGTGTTTCAAATTTCAATGGAGAAAATTGTTTATGTACAAATACAAGCAATATTAATATTTTTTTAATAGTCAGTAAGTTTAGTATTGGCTTTCATTTTAAAATCCCTTACACTTTGCTTCATAATACTCAGTGCATTTAAAGATTTTTCATCTTTAAAGTTTTTTTCTTTTTCAAAAAAAAAACACAGTCAATTGAAGAAGACCATCCAGCACTTCACTGTAACTCAGATTTGGTACTAATGCTTCTTGATTGTCATCTTCATTCGTACTTTTACTTCGGCGGCAGTTACAGCTCGTCACATCTTGAATAATGTTTTCATCTGGTAATATACCTGAAGTCAACTCTTCATCGACATTAACATGATCTTCACATTCATCACGTGTGTTCAGACTATTTTTTTTTTTTGCTATTGGAATAATGGAAGGGCATCATCTTCACTGTCGACATCATTGAGACCAACTTTAACAATTTTAATTTTTTTTTTCTTGTTGAAAGCAGAAACATATTCCCATGCTTCACACATTAACATTATCACACTTAATACATCAATGTTCCGGACCAATTGCTTTTCCATGTTTTCTATAAACATAAGAGTTAAAAAACTTCTGAAAAAACATTTAAAACTCTGAATAATACCGTGGTCAATAGGTTGCATCACAGATGTTGTATTAGGTGGCAAAAATTGTAATTTGATGTTTAAAAGATTTTTCACTTGCAGGTGCACTGTACAGTTATCCACTAGCAACAAAATTTTCCTGTTTTTCGTTCAAGTGTGGTCTCGATAGATTTTTCAGCTCTCATAATATCTGTGAAGGTACTCGTATAAAGCGTGAAATTTTGCACTATTACACATTAGAAACCAATATTTCAAAACAATTTGTACATTTTACCCGTTATCTTGTATTAACCATGCTCGTATCTCTCTATTCTAAAAAAAAGTAACTGGCGCCGCCGCCGCAGTCAAAAGCTTGTCACGCTATCTCCTCCGAAACCGCTGGGGGTATGGGGTCGAGACCGATACCAATAGATGCAGAAAAATGCGGGAAAGAAAGTAAGACATGTCTCATCTTCGTCGAACTTTAAGTTTTTTTTTAATTTTATGTTTTGTAGAAAAATATTGACTTTTTCATGTTCAGATTACGATAACTCGCCAAAACTTAATCGTAGAATTTTGATCTTTTTACAATCTAAGACTACAGACATTTCTTCTTCAAACAAGACCTCATTTGTTTAAAAATAATTTAAAACAGACTAATATTTTCATCAAAATATTAAACCCACTTTTTCGAGAAATATCGTCACATATGTGGATGTAATATCGATGCTCCTCGAGTTTTTATCTTACAAAGAAAATATTTACATCATTTGGAAGATGAAAGCTTTCTCATTCATATAAACCTCATTTCAAGTCTCTATCTTAAAATTTCGATTTTTAATTGAATTTTAAAGCTGAAACAGTGATTCCCCTTCGCATAAGGGTGACTGACAACAGTAAATGGCTGTTACATTGCCCGAGAATCACCCCTATGTATCTCGCTATTAGCCATAACAGAGGAGCGAGCGTAGCGAGCCTAGGGGCAAAGCCCCTAGTTAAGTAAATTTTACTGTAAATATATACAAACAACCAAACAAACAAACAAACACCCACACAGGAATAGAGGTGCAAAGTAGCAGGCCCGGCTCATGGTGCACCCTGGTTCATGCTATGGGCCTGTTCACATAGGAGTCCGTTGCGTTGCGTTAAGAAAAAGATGACGTTGAGACGAAAATAAACCAATCATAGGCCTCCAAACGATTAGCAATGAAATTTTTAACACCTATGATTGGTTTATTTTCGTCTCAACGTCATCTTTTCTTAACGCTACGCAACGGACTCCTGTGTGAACAGGCCCTATATCTGTTACAGTTTTGCTGCTCTCCGTTTTAACACGTTCGCTGCCACTGATGCTCTAGTGCGTCAGCATGGTGCTACCTCCCATGCCAGCGACGCTCTGATGCGTCGGTCGACTAGGATAAGCTATTTGCTCTATATTTAGTGCGGCCTTGGAGTTTGAACGAAGATCTTGTTGAGGCATGTTGGTGAAGCACTATTTTTATATTTTACGCGCGTGGTTTTCAAATTTTGTGTTACCATTTTTTTATATGTGCGTTTTTAAAAATGGCGGACAGTACAAGTATGGCAGGACCTTCACAGCCCAAAAAAAGGAAAGTAAATAAAAAATTGATTGATGCCGAAATATTAGAAAAGAGTGGTCTTTCTGATTATGACAGCACAGACTATGAAGATTACGGTTGGGATTCTACGAGCGAATCGGAAGGAGATAGTGATGTTGCGGTGGACACCATAGAAACGTCGGCACCTGAGGATGGATATGCCAATTTTAGTGGCAGCGAACGTGTTAAATGACTGTAATGAAATGTTGGTTACCATCGATAACATCCTTAAACCTTTGGAAACTTTGCAAAAGTCAAGCGTTGTGTATCATAATAGGGGCTATTAAAACAACTCCTGTACTTGCCATGCATCTCCTTACTGAACACCAGCCCATGGTGAAGACAACTCATGAAAATACTCTATCCTATACCAAAAGTTAATTAGACCACCAAATAATGATTTTTGGAGAACTTATGATGACAATGCATCTCGAAATCTAAAAACACAGAAAGGCATTATTCAGCCTGTAAGAAATACAAGGGCCAGTCACAAAGTTAGTTGCACTCGTTGGAAAAAACAATACCGGGATGAAATGATAGAACAAAGTTTTACTAACATAAAAGTATAATATAAAATCTGTTTCTCGACAAAATCACCTCCTTTATTTTAACATTTGTTGAGGTATGGCAACAGTTTTTTCATGCCATCTGCAAAGAACTGCCATCCAAGGTGAGATAACCATTGTTGGGTTGCAACTTTTACCTCCTTACTGAGTGATATTGTTGTGTTGCAAGTGCTTGTTTCATGGGACCGAAGACGTAGAAGTCATATGCTGCAAGATTCCACACTTCTCACTAAATCTTTTTCAAACGATCCCTCATTAGGGTCGTCGCATGAGGTCTCACATTGTCATGCAAGAGCACAATGCCTTTTCAAATTTTACCTGGTCGTCGATCTTTAGGCGACTTTCACAACCAGTTCAGGGTTTCATAATAAGACGCTGCATTAATTGTGGCACCCTATGGCAAGCATTCGGTATGCACTATACTTTCTCTATCGAAAAACTGTGCCAGCATCAACTTCCCAGTGGATGGAAATGTTCGACATTTCTTTCGAGAAAGATGCGTTTCATTTCAGGTATGAAATGATGAACCCAAGTCTCGTCACCGGGCCCGATTTCATCCCCAAAAGCATTTCCTTCCTGTTGATAACGTTCTGAAAATGCTAGAGCACTTCCAAATCATTACACTTTATGTTGGTCAGTCAATAGACGAGACGATCTCATTTACTGTGGCACGTCTGTTTTGAAGAATGAGTGAATTCATCCATGCGTACAACGTTCTCCTCTTTCGTCGAAGTTGAAGAAACTTATTCTCGATATCTCTACGACCATTCTCGAATGAGAGATACCACTTGGCGATAGCTTGGCGCAATGTTGCATTATCACCATACACTTCGTGCAACTGCCGATAAATGCCAGTGCAGTCACCACCTTTTGCTCACAGGAAGTGGATTAAAGCATGCACTGCAAATATGGACGCCACTGGCAACTGCTGAAACATATTCACAACGGATTAGCAAGCAAACTAAAACTGCCACGGCCAAGTCGCTACTGCACCTTCTGCAGTACTTGATGCTCTGTGTTGCCACAAAGTTTCAACGCAATGTCTCTTTTACAGAGAATTTTATAGAGCTTTGCAACTAAATTATTGACTGACCCTTGTATTAATAATTAATTGGATATTGATTGTAACATTGCAGTTTAACAGCCTGCCTTTTGCTTTTAGGCTTCAAGCTGCCACACCACAGATCCAGGATTCAATACTGCGACTAGGCAAGGTCGACTCAGCCTTTCATCCCTTGAGTGAGTTGATAAATGAGTACCAAGCTTGCTTGGGAACTAAATTCTGGGGGGTCCCACATCAGGTTGACCACCAGACTGAGACATGCTGTATGGCACCCCAAGCCCACAGTCAAGAAATGGAGATGATCACTGCTGGCCTTGGTCCACAGCGGACTGTTGTACCATGAGTTTAGTTTAGTTTAGTTTATTTGCCCTTAGACTATTTGAATATTGACATTAATCTGAATCTGGAACCCCCTGTACACAAAAGAGAAATGAGCCCAGAACAAGTCTGAGCTATTTCTCTTGAAACATTTGCTACTCGTTTCTCACCTGATGAATAATTATATGTCTATACTGACGGTTCCCTTTTTAATAGACATCAAGGTGCTGTAGCTAGAGTCACTGTGAATTATTTGGATTTTATTTACAAGTAGGACTTCACACTATTCATTTTGAAGTTGAAATGGTGACCATCTTCATAGGTCTACAACAGCTTGCCCTTCATTTCCTTTCTTTTACGAAAGCTGTAACTTTTTCCAACTCAAATTCTGCCTTGTAAGCCTTATCAAACAACAGTGGCTACAACTGCTATCATATTCAAAAGTGTAGAACATTGATGACGGATTTAATCCCCCAGATCTCCTTTCAGTAGATCCCTGCACATTGTAGCTTACTTGGAAATGAGAAAGCACGCTGTTTGACTAGAAGGATGCAGGGGTTTTGCAGCAATCAAACAGGCCATTAACTTACCATACTTCCAAGCTTTTTTACAAAAAATGACCTGCAAAAATTCCTTTGAATTGGAGTTTACTGAATGCTCTAGAGAAAAGTCCTGGGATACTCTATATAAGGATTATTCTTTTGTTCCGACTTACTGTGTTTTGCTGCAGTCGCTTGTTTTAGACTTCTGACCGACCAATGACTGTCTCTGGCTCATCTTTTGTACACTGCTGGCCATTAAAATTCGAACACCACGAAGGAGGGATGATACAAACGTCAAATTTGCATGAAAGGAAGATGCTGGGATATGCAAATAATTAGCATTTAAGCGCAATCGAACGAAGCAGGAGGAGAAACGGCATCTCAAACTCTGTAAAAAAGGATAGTTACGCAGCGGGTTTCTCATTCGGAAATAGCATTTGAATGTTGGCTGTTTGGCAGAAGATCGTGTTATGCCTCCTATAGGAAGGAGAAATGGCTACCAGTACGTGTTGAATTCGATAGCGGCGGGATCGAAGCAGGAGAGTGCAGTTTACCGTTCCGCGATATTGTTACTCGCACTGGTCGGAATCCAACGACTGTCATGCTAATATGGAATCGATGGGTTCAGGAGAGTCCTACTGAATGTCATGCAGGATCTCAACGACCTCCCGCCACTAACGCCCGAAAGGACAGATATGATGTCAGGTCGGCCTTGCAGGATCGTACAGCCACATCACGGACCTTGAGTCAGGAAATGAGATTGTCTGCAGCACGAACTGTCTGCACAACGACCATTATTGTGGCTTCCCTTGACACTGCAGCATAGAGATGCGCGGCCACAGTAGTGTGCCAAACGACAAAACTGGATACAGGAGTGGCACCACCACGTCTTTTCAGACGAGTCCCGGTTTTGCGTGCAGCATTTGGAGGCACTGAGGAGAACGCACGTGGCCTGCTTGTATTCGATATCATACGGGTCCTGCCTGCACCTGGTGTGATGGTATGGGCCGCCATTGGGTACACGACACGAACACCTCTTGTTCGCGTCGTCGGTAATCTGAACAGCCAGCGTTATATTTCTCAGATCTTAAGGCCGGTGGTTGTGCCCTATTTTCGAGGCCTCGGAGACAATATTTCAACAAGATAACGCAAGACCACATGTTACCCGTCGTGTCCTGACGTACTTCGACACAGAGGGTGTTCGACTGTTGCCCTGGCCGGCACGTTCTCCAGATCTCTCACCCATTGAAAACATCTGATCATGGGTTGCTGAGAAACTCGGCCGCCACCGCTCTCCAGCCACTACGATTGATGAAGTGTGGCATAGACTTAAAGCAGCATGGAATGATTTGCCCGTATCTGTCATCCAAGCCCAGTTCGGCTCGATGCCTAACCGGGTTAGTCGTTTTAGCTGCCAGAGGCGGCAGCTGTGTATACTAATTTCGGACCCTGTATATCACTTAATAGCCTCCGAATTTAATCATGGTTTCTTCCTACTATGCTGTATACATACAATAATTAACGTTTTGTTATTTGCTTTCCTTCCTGGTGTTACAATTTCAATAGCCAGCAGTGTATGGGTGATACCCCGGACTGTGTCTTGCACCTTTTAAATCAACCAATGACTGCTTTACATCTTAACGTGTACCCTACACTTTTAAATTTTAATTACCATGTTTTAAGATATTGGAGAGCCCGAAGTCTGATAGTCTTTTGGTAGAATAATTATTTCAATATAAAAAAGATCCACCAGAATCAAAGTACGTATATCTCATTCATACTATACTCACACTAGGAGAGGGCTTCTGTTTTAGCTCGGGGGCCGCTTTGTGGAAGCGGAGGTTAGTGGAGGGCCGCGCCTTTTAAAATTATTGCATTTATTAGTTAACTTTGCATTTCAGAAAGGGTATAAATTGTATCATGAAAATCAATATAAATTAAATAAAATATTGGCAGTTTTTCTGGCTCTCTTGGCGGGCTACACACTACACTATACTATACTATACAAGTTACTAGCAAACCTTTCGGGCATGATAAATATCTAAAAGCATTTTGTTAATACAATAAAATATCAATGCAATCAGATAATTAAAGCAGAACTTTTTAATGTCATCAAAATTTAGATAATAAATTTGCTCCAACTTAATGTGTTAGTAACATTAAATATTCAGTTTAAATTATGATGCTTTTTGATCAAATGCCTCTAATAACCATCACAATCACACAGAAACCCTATTATACAAGTTTAATGATATATATATATATATATATATATATAAATGATTAAGGTACATAATAAAAACATGAGATCCAAGAGAAATAATACCCTTTTTCAAGAACACAATTTTTTTTCTTTTTAATTTAAGATTTTAAGGTACTTTTCTTTGACTGTAGTTGTTTCCCCATGCAAATTAATTTTTATACATGTTATTTTTAGACTTTATTACCAATAGTTTCATATTAACTAATGAAAGTTGAAAGTTATGAATTTGTGCAAATATTAATTATTGTTGAATTAAATCATGCATTTATTTAAACTTTTTGAGAAATATAAATGAGAATAATTAATAATATGAATGAGAAATTAATATAAAGAAAAACGTACTGTGGTATTAGTAACATCAGAGGGTTTTGTTGGCAGGATATCATTTGATGAAGTCCCTGATGATGATGTTGAAGAAACAGTAGTTGTAATGGGAACAGAAATAGGTGATGAGGTTGAAGCAGATGTTGTACTAGTTGAAGTTGTTGTAGATAACGATGTCTCTGGAGTCACTGAAGCATTATGTAATTCATCACTAGTAACGACAGTAGTCGCATTTAAAACAGTAGAATTATAAGGCATAGTACTGTTTTCTATAGTTGTATTTTTTAGATCTGCTCTAAATTTCTCTACAAGGCTAGAAATGACGTCCTTCGCTGGCGATTTTTTCTCCAAAGCAGCGGAGGCTTTTTTGATAGGACTAGCAGGAGACCTTTTTTGGGCATGGTGCACATGATACACAGTTCTTTCGAGGTCTTCACCCTGGAGATATTTGTCTTGACTAACAATGGATGGATTGAGGTGAAATTCATCTGTTAAAATACAAGAATAGTTTTTAAAAAATTGATATACATACATAAGCGTGACAAAAAAACTAATAATTCCAATTGGATTGATATTATTAATTTATTAATTGTAAGGCAGGTAAAGAAGGGGGGGGAGGGGGGATTTCTACGAACTTACAAGATTGAATCGTCGAAAAACTTTCGAAATTCTTAATTCCGTCAATTTCCTTAAAATAATAAATTATGAAACATTAAAGTTTCTTTGGAAGATCCGGACGGATACGTCAATTTTAATCTTAAGGGGGTCCAGGACACAAAATTGTTCAAATTTTCGAAAAGTTTTTATTGCATTAAAAATTTGTGTTCTTTTACGCTTAAAATGGCGTTTAAATCATGTTTCTATCTTAATTATAACAGAATTTTTTTTTCCCAACATTTTAATGGTAGCCAATCGTTGTTTTAATCTGTAAGTGCGTTTTTCTGCATGATGGGTTTTTTCTCAATTTCTCGTCTTTAAATTGTTATAAGTCAAGAACCGTTAAAGATAAATGGTTGAAACTTGGAATGTCTTTTTCAACTATTTTACTTTAATTTTGATTCAGAAAATTTGAAAAAAATATTTACTTTTGAAAATATGATTTTTTAAAAATAAGTTGCATCTTTTTTTTTTTGTAATTTTTAATCTAAATATTTTTAATTTTTTAAAAATTAATATTTAAAAAAATGCTGAATCAAAATTAAAACTTATATATTTCTGATTAATTAACTGAAAAAATTTTGAAATTCGAGAAATAATATTTCGAGTTATAACAATTTTAAATTACCCAACTTTTTTTAAAAATTCAAATTTAAATTTTTTTTTTAAACTTTGAGAAGTTTTATGTGATTTTTATTAACAAATTATAATGGCTAATCATCACAAAAAAATTAAAAATTTTAACTCAATAAATAAAAAAAATTTTAAAGTTTCCCGGACACCCTTAAAAAAATAATTTAATCCTAAAAATCAAAATTTAAAAATGGGGATAGAAAAAAAAAATATTTGCAATGAGCACATAACGTGATTGAAGCTGAAGATCACCGACGCCAATTTATATTACCTCCGTAAAGGCGACATGTGAAATTTTTAAAATCGGGAAAATGTTAACTGGATTTCTGACAGTATGATACGCAAAATATAAATAGGATATATTATAGCAAGTTTTAGTGTAACAGAGAAAGCAAATGCAACGCTGACATTTGCAAATAAAAATAAGTTTGATACTTTTTGCAGAATCTCGATATAAATTTACGATACCAATACACGCAGTTATAAATACAAGCACAGGCATTTCAATACACATAACCTTAAACATCCATAAGCTTACATATTCGTAAAAATAGACGCCTTTGTACATGTACGATCAAATGATGATCGAGAGTAGTTTAAGAGGAGAAAAAAAATTGTTTCTTGTTGAAGAGGGTAGAAGGAGATAACAAATATTACAAAAAAGGGGGTCAACTGCACCATTATGTTCAGCAGTCCTTTTGTATTACACCCAGAAAAAAAAATTCCGTTAAAAGCTAAGATAGGACGCACAAATCAAAAATGAATCATGTTCACGACTCTGGGCAGGAAGAAAAAATAAAAGCTGAACAATTGGACTTCATAACGTCGGTTATGTAATTTCTTTCGTGAGCAACAGCAATGCGAAACTGTGGAAGGAACGAGCGACAAGTAAAACATGCTCCACCGTTAAGGCAGTTTTAAACTGATCTATCGTACGTATAATTATAGATACGCCAATGACCGATATTCATAACACAGATTTAATTCTTTTAAATGTTCTGAGCTTGTAGACAGGGTGTAAAACTTAAGTTGATAACCTGATTACGAAAAAATAATTGCATGGTTACATTTCCATTTTATAATTAACACTTCCATTAGTGTGCGTTTTGGAGCTGCCAGCAACGAACTTGGCAACAAAACTATTATCTATATAAATAAAGCAGAGTGTCTATGTATGTACTATGTATGTAACGTATACAAATCTACATTTCTTGACGAATCCGGTTGAAGCTTCGTATACTTATGTTTTGAAGCCTGGAGAAAATTCTAAGATTAGATTGGAAGCTTTAAAATAGTTTTAAAGGTATTTTAATTCTAAAAGTACTTCACCGCTTCACTCATCCTGAGAAAACACGGCCGACATATCTCCCGTATGGTGCAGCCATCTGTCGGCTGCGACGGGAATGAAAATTGACGGGAATTTAACGGGGAATTGACGCGAACATTTCTATGGCACTGAAAAGGACTTTTTTTTCTTTTGTGGGGCCCGAGCATAGCCGGGCGAAGCCCGGCTAGTCTATATAACAGTTCCGTGACTGACTGACTGACTGACAGATAACGCACAGACTAAACCGCTGGACCTAAAGGGCTGAAATTTTGCATAGCGATCCTTTTTATAGTGTAGGGGTGCACTGAGAAAGATTTTTGAAAAATTCGTCTTAGATTTTTTTAAACTAGATTTTTAAGCTGTTTTTGTAACTTTTTTAAAGTTTGCATTTAAAATAATAATCTGAGGGTTATAATCACGAGAAAGATCATAAAAATTCCTATAAAATGAAATCTTTTTCGAATCTTTACCTCCATTTTCTGATTTTTGGTGAATTTTTAAAGATTAATTTTTAGAATTTAATTTATTAAATGCTGATCACGTGGTTTTCCTTTTTGTTATACTTTACACTAATTTTGCGTCATGTGCATAACGAAATAGACAAAAAAAATTTTTTTTCCTTACTAATGCGGCAGACGATTGGGCGTTATCCAAAAAAATATTAGAATACCGTTAAAGAAATGTTCCTCAAACTGCACTATATTTTATAGTATGTTCTATTATATTTAATTTGAATATTTTCTTCTACATTATTTTGTCTATAAAAATATTCGTTACGATCTTTTTATAAATATATTTTTATGTTTTTTTTACATCAATTGCGTACATTGACCGTTGTATTTATTTTATATATATATATATATATATATATTTTATATATATATATATATATATTTTATATATAATACATATATATATATATATATATATATATATATATATTTTATATATATATTTTATATGTATAATATATATATATATTTTATATATATATTTTATATATATAATATATATATATATTTATATATATATATATATATATATATATATATATATATATATATATTTTATATATATATATATATATATATATATTGATTGATTGGCATTAATTGCATACATTGACCGTTGAATTTAATTTGAATGTACTCCGTAACGAAGTATGGGTATTCAGCTAGTCTCACATAATTAAGAACTTACGCGACTTATTCATCGCAAACCAACGAGTAACACATTCAAACACTAACACTAATCACCCTCACGCGCTTATTTTGTTTACTTTCGCATTAAGGAACCACTAAGACCTGTTTTGCCCGCTTTAAATGCAAAAATTAGGTATATCTCTAAAAGTACTCAACAAGTCTTGGACACGGATTTCTCTCTTTTTTCGAGTTCCAGTACAAAAACAGCCTTAAACACTAGGAAAACAAAAAAAATTTCATATGCTAATTTGCTGAATAATTCACCTGGAAACAAAATTTAATCTCACCTCTAAACAAGTTGAAATAATAACTATTTCCCACTAAATGAAAAACAAATTGTACCAGCTGGTTTAAAATGATGAAACTGAGCGAACATCGGTTTCACAAAAGATAACTAAACTCGAAAACAAGAGCCTCCAAAAGCATTCACCGGCAGTCACACTTGATTTCGCTGGTTTTCGAGCGAAACCAGGATCCTAATCTGCTGTTGAACACGTAGGCGATATGAACACTTAATACTGAGGTTCGTGGCATTTTAAGAGACGTAGAACACTGACATTAATGTTTATGTAATTCGGCAAAATCTTAAATAAGAATAAAAAGGTCATAGGGTTTTCAACATATATCCTATTAAAAGACTGTTTTTCAAGTTATCACATAGTGGTAAAAAATCAAAGAATAAACATATTGCTCCAAGTAACATTTACTCATAATATGTATTATTGTACTACTACGTTTTCTAATTAAATGTTAAGATTCAGTTCGGACTGTTGGGTGTTGTAACGTTCTCGTTTAATATGCGCACGAGAAAACATGTACTATGTACAGCCTTTGTATACAAACTATAATACGATTTATGTTTACATATGAATCAAAGACCACTTTCAGACTCAGGAGATTTACTCTGGACAATTATCAGCAAGGCCGCTTGCTCTATCCGCCGAAAAACGAAATCCATGAACAGCGTCGTGCTCGTACCCTCTTGCCGGGAGTCTCCCTAACCCCAACACTGGAACTTCCACGTGGGGTATAGGAGTTAGTATGCAGGTGTGTCCAAGGGGGTCGCAAACCCCCCTCACCTTTTCTACGGAGTGGAAAATCGACGGCTTTCAATCTTAGTAGGTATACAACACATTTACTCCCCCTCTTTACTACCGAATATAATTTTGTAAATGTGTGTTCATATTTCGCGTAAAATTAGAAAGTCATAAAACTTCAGCAGCCTGAGGACATATATACAGACTCAATAGTATGTCCAAAATCGTCAAAATGACGGCAGCCGTCTTTCTAGAGTTAATAGTTATTTTTCCATTCATCGGCTCCTCATCAGGGCTAAGCTCATATTTTCCTCAATCTTTTCTCGTTCAATACTAAATGCATTTCGCGAATTTTTTTCCGCCATAATTTCGATTTCATAAAAAGCGTTTCTCATCTCGAGACGTATCAATAGAAAATCTATAGTGATGCATGGCTAGTTTAGGTCCGTAATAATTAATAAAAATAATCCATCAGAAATTAGATAAATTTCATATACCAAAGAGAAGATTTTAGCATTAAAACCCTCTTTTACCGCCGCAACATAAAACGTGCTGCAGTAATAATTTACAATTTGTGTCTGGTATTATACTGAAACATACGAAAATCCCATTCAGGTACACGCCAGACGAATCGTTGATGTCAGTGACACGTTATGCCTATTGAGTAGAAGAGCAGACACATAGTAAATGACCCGCATATTTTATTCAAAAACATGATTCCCCCCCCCCCCCCCGAGTTGATGCAGTAAAAAATAAACGGCCAACCTCAACAGCTATAGACTGAATCACTCGCAAGTTAGCATTAAAAGATTTGCAGCCAGCTGATACAATAAAATAAGTTTAGTTTATAAATCACAGTACTGTAATGTACACTATTGCACTGCACACAGCAATGTTATACATATTAACCCTTCAGTGGGCGCGCCCGTGTACAAAGAGCAACATTTCTGTAATTTTAAATGGTTTGTTTTTACATGTAATGTTTGAATGTTCTAAGCAGTTTCTATTTATAGTTACACCCTTTCTAATGCAGGTCTGATTTTCTGACCCTCGTATTCCTTTCCATTCATTGTTAGTCGTGATTTAACCGTGGTAAACCAGCGATTATACTGAATTACAATACGACAAAATCAGGAGTTGATGGAGTCGATCCAATGTGTAGCTATTACACGGTATCCCACATATCACGAAGATAGACAATCTCATTATTTTTTAGGTTTTTGGACATAATTGGAATCCATTCGCAAGTTGTTCTTAGATCCAATAAACCTGACAGTTTTGAAATAAGGCGACTGTATCTGCATTCTTTGGCCTTTAATTATAAATAACCTCAATATTATCAGCATTTTATATCTTGTCATAAAACGCATAATTATTATTTTCAATTTGAAAAAAAAAAAGTTTATTACAAAAGGAATAATGAAGGTTGAAAGAGACGTTGCACTTTGTGCCACGCGCGCCTGCTGGTGTTTCAAAAATTGGCGCGCCCACTGAAGGGTTAAGAATTTTAATACCATTAAATCACAATACGCAATAGCGTTGATGTATTGAATGCTTGTGTGTTCCCGCTGCTGATATTCAAAATTATCAGACACAGTGGTCAGAAAATCGTGTAGGCTTTTTAAATCATACACAAATGTTGCATCTGTATAAAATTCTTCGACAACGTACGACGAGTAGATTGCGATATTTGTTTTTCAAATTGCCGAGAAAAATATAATTTTCGAAGGAATAAAATGAAGAAAATATTTCTTTCAACCAAAGAACTTTTAAATGAACTAACAGGAATGATTTTAAATTTTGTGGTAAAAAATTTAACGATTCTCATAAGTGTCAGTTACTTTATACATATAAATATATATATAATTATATGGGGAATTTTCCTCTCAGTATATCATTAAGGTGCAAATGTCTATTTTGAATTACGTACTCTGCATTTGAAAAAATATCCTAAAATGCAAAAAGTATCTTACAAAAAGCCTTTCATTGTAATTTTCTACCGTAAAATTCAATAATTTAACGTCCTTTAAAAATTAAACTTCTAGAAATTTTAAAACTTAAAAATTGTCCCCTTAATGAACTTTAGTAAATTGACATAGATGCATCACAATTCCAAAGGAATCTGTTAACTAAGGGCCTCAACATTCATGCTGTTTGTCTAGAATGTAAAAGGATGAATCATGCAATGTTAAAATTTGTAAAAATAGCGCACTACTGCTCATGAATAGGAAAGGTGAAAACAATAAAAATACGAAGCCGTGGACGGGAAAATGGCAGAATACCACTGGGATGGTCGAACGAGATAAATAGTTTTCACATGCGGCTCACTCTTCCATTAAGCCACCCAAAAAGCGACTGTCAGACCACTCCCTTCGAACACAAATGTTGAACGGCTACACAGCCAGGTATCCTTGAAACAATCCGTAAGAGACTAAAGGATAACAAACCCGTAAGCGCATTTCATACCTCAGGAAGCTAAGAGAAAAGTCGTCTTTCATATAGGAAATTCAATCTAGAGAGAGGAAGTATGGCAACGACGTGAAAACGATTGAAATATTTAAGCGAAAATGATAGTTTTGAATTATTCTAATTGAAGCATAGATAAGAAAAGTAGGGGGGAAAATTGCTTATAAAAATATGCTAATGAAACTTGAAAATCTTTTTGTATAATATTACAGGCAGCAGTTTCAACTTAAAGGATCTACAGCAGCTGTCTCCTCGTACTATTGCAATAGTTTATTTGCCAGGAATGGCAATGACATGGAGTTCCATGCGTCGTTCATTTTCTTTAGGTGCATAAAATGGCGGTGGTAACAAGGTTTGTCTTCCAATTTCTTTTTTACTTTATGTAAGCACAGTGTATAGCGACAGAGATATTTGTGCTATCTCTTAAGAAATACCGCACTTTTGTTTCATTCACAAATTTAGTGGCTTCTGATGACTACATATGAGTGAATGAAACGTTTTCTCGCGCGCGCGCATACTCACCAACTGCTTTAAGCCCAATGGCGAATGATTCGATTTGATTATATTCTATACATCTGCAAACATTAGTCAAACAGAAAAAAGTTTCTCTCACACGGCTCACCGCAGTTGGTGTCGATCAAAAACATTTTTCAGTTTAAATTTGGGTTGAAAATTAGAATTAGTGACCAGTCCACATAAGATTCAGAGCGCAACATGTTCACAATTAAAACAATAATGACAGGTAGAGCACGCGAGGTAAAGTAATGTTTCGTTAGAACAGTATAAACCAGGCATCCTCAAACTGCGGCCCACGGGCTGCATGAGGCCCGCCAAGCTTTGATGTGCGGCCCGAAACACTCAAACACGTGGGTACATTTGCAAACATCTGGCAATCTTTTAAGTTTTTAAAACCTTGAGATACACTGGAAAAAGCAGGCGCGGGCGGCACCTAACTCGGGTATTGTATTCGCAACGTCTTTGTTTGCTTAATTCAGAAATACAATCGTGACGGTTTTGTTTCAAATAATCTCAAGCGTCAGTTACGCGGATTGTACGCAGCATACTTGCGACTATTTCGTAAAGCATTGTTTTAATATAATTTAATTACCCATAATGGTAGGAGCTTCTTATAAAAAAAAAAAAAAAAAAAATCTAGAATGTTTTAGACATTCGGAAAGAGGAATATTTTATGCCAAATAAACACGGTTCAACAATTGGTTTATGAAGAGCGTATTTAGAAATCCGCTTACTTATTCTCACGTTGATAACGTATTGAGAGTAGCATGTAGCAGTTATAAACCTGTTTTGTCTAAAATAGCTGAAGCTTGTCAACATAAAATAAAACCAGTAATTTTTAAATAAAAGGTTTGACAATATATATATATATATATATATATATATATATATATATATATATATATATATATATATATATACACACACACACAGTCGATTCCGGTTAATCGGACCATATCGGGACGCGATCATTTTGGTCCGATTAACCGGTGGTCCAATTAACCGGAATCGACTGTGTGTGTATTTATTTATGTGTGTATATATATATATATATATATACAGTGGAATCTCGATCTTTTTCAAGGGATCGACTGAACTGAACGATAAGTGCGGGAACAAAACAAAACAATATGATCGTCGGGACTGGGTGAAATAAACGACACATACAGGAAAACGATGATTCGGAGAACGATCGATCGAGATTCCACTGTGTATATATATATATATACATATACAAACACATACATACATACACACACACACAAACACACACCGGGTGCGTCATAAATTCGTGCTAAGTTCAAAAATTCATAATAAAAGAAGCAATGCTCGGAAAACTTTTCTGTTTACGCCAGTAAGATCACAGGGACTTTGGATTTTTTTTCCATATAAAATAAAAAGTTTCCAAAGTAACCGAAAGAGGGCGTTCACACGTCATACTAAGAAGTTTTATGCAAATCAAGTAAACTAAAACAGAAAATCAAACAGATCACAATAACATGAGACTGTGCATTTATTTTAAAGTAAGATATGTTCAACATTACTACCAGCACAAGGTAATAGGCAAGTGAGGCGCGTCACTTACAGCGGACTGTTGCATCGATCGCAGCGACTGTCTGTCGAATGACATTTTTCAGTTCCACTAATGTGGTTGGAGAGCCCCGGTACACATGAGACTTTAAGTATCCCCCCAACTAAAAATTTGCCGGGGTCAAGTCTGGTGATCGCTGAACCTTACAACCGGGACGTATAGAACTCGGTCTTCAGTGAAAGATTTTAACAGGAACGTCTTGATATCACGTGAAATGTGGGGAGGGGCATCATCCTGCATGAAGGTGACAACAGGTAACGCATGTCTTTCCTGCAATGCAGACTTAACATGGTCACGCAAAAGCGCCCTCTTTCGGTTTTTTTTTTTTTACATGGGAAAAAAAAATCCCTCTGATCCTATTTCGCGTAAACAGAAAAGTTTTCTGAGCAGTATTTCTTTTATTACGAATTTTTGAACTTTCCACGAATTTATGACGCACCCGGTGTGTGTGTGTGTATACACTGGTGAAAGAAATTAAGAGAATTTGCAGACTTGGTCGATTATCTCTAGAACTACTGAACCGATTTTAATGAAATTTGATATGTACATACATTGATAGAATACAAAACAAATAACCATTCAATAATTGTAATAAACACGCATGATCGTGCGTAACACTCCTTGGAGTCGGAAGGTATGAAACAGCGGTTGCAGAATAAACAAAAAAAATAGGTTAATAGGGGTATGGTCCCCTCTTACAGATATACAGGTTTCGCAGGTGATTTCATACTTGAAATAAGGCAGTTTATCATTTCCTGTGGCAATTGGTCCCACTCGTTCAGCAACGCTGTTTTTATTCCCTGGATGGTTCTTGGAGGGGTGTTGCGAGTTGCAATTGCCCTCCCCAGAGCGTCCCAGACATGCTCTATAGGGTTAAGGTCTGAAGATCTGGCTGGCCAATCCCTCCGGCGAATATCCTCACTCTCTAGAATTTCGTCGACCAGAAGAGCTCTATGTGGCCTCGCGTTATCGTCCATTAAAATGAACTCAGAGCCAACTGCACCCCTGAAAAGGCGAACATAGGGCTCCAAAGACCTCATCCCTATACCTCACACCAGTCACAGTGCCTCTTTCAAACACATGGAGAGGTGTGCGACCATCCAACATGATGCCTGCCCAGACCATTAAACCACCTCCGCCATAATGGTCGATTTCGCGGACATTGGAGGGTAGGTAACGGGTCCCTGGTTTTCTCCATATGAACGTACGGCGAAAATCGGTGTTTAGGCTGAACCGGGACTCATCAGTGAAGAGAACGATCGCCCATTGATCCATACTCCAATCTCTATGCTCTCTGCACCATGATAAACGGATTCTCCTGTTCGTAGAAGTGACCGGGACGCAAACAGCAGGTCTTCTTGCAAACAACCCTCTCTCATGAAATCTTTTGGAAACAGTCACCCTTGATACACGGGTTCCTGTGGCTGCATACAAGTCACGAGAGAGCTGAGAAGCTGTAGCACTCCTGTCACGCCTCGCTATAATCGACAAATGGCGATCTTCTCTGGCCGTCGTGGCTCTTGGACGACCTTGCCCAGGCTTTCTCTCGATGGATCCGGTATCCTGGAACTGAGGTCCATGTCGCTGGCCTGCCACTTTTGGAATTTCGAATTGAAACTTTCACAAAAATTAGTACCTAATTATTCCCAAAATATTAGAATTAGTACCCATCAGGATCACGAGTTATAGCGTGTCCGATTCTGCCGGGCTACCCTGTCGATGGCCCGGCACTTTGGGAATTTCGAGTTGAAACTTTCACAAAAATCTTCCGTTTTCTTTATTCTTGCAGGTGAACAACTCAATAAAAAAGTATCAGCGATGAATTATTATTCATACCGCATAATGATACCTCAAAATGGAACAAATCATATTTTGCAATGTCGTCAACTATTTCATCAATACGTAGTAGACATGTATACCAAAATTGAATCCGAACGTTTGTTATTCGCTTAAATCAAAAATCGTTGCGTTCCGAAGAATACATTCATTTACGCGACGCAATTGCAAACGATGGGAATGTTTCAGACATTGGGAAAATGGTCATACTTCCAGCAACGTTCAATGGCAGCCCACGGCATATGCATGAATATGCACAGGATGCCATGACATATGTGTGTTCATATGGCCGACCCGACTTTTTCATTACATTTACGTGAAATCCAGCATGGGATGAGATAAAAAAGCCTCTGTTGCCCGGTCAGCTACCATCCGATCGACACGATTTCACTGCACGAGTATTAAAGCAAAAACTAACTAAATTGATGGACTTAATTGTGAAGTATCACATTTATGGTGAAACTCGCTGCTGGATGTATGCGATTGAATGGCAGAAGAGAGGACTTCCACATGCACACATTCTCATTTGGCTCAAAACAAAAATACACGCAGCTCAAATTGATGATGTCATTTCTGCAGAAATTCCTAATCCTGAAGAAGATCGAATGCTGTTCGATATTGTGACGAAAAACGTGGTGCATGGACTAAGTAGAACAATGAATCCACAATCTCCTTGCATGGTAGATAAAAAAATGCACGAAAAAGTTTCCCAGAGACTTAGTTCATGAAACACGCACTGGTGATGACGGATATCCTCAATACAGGCGCCGAAAACCAGAAGATGGAGGTCATACAGCAATAATCCTAATGAGAAATGTTGACGTTGACATCGACAACAGATGAATTGTGCCATATTCTCCTTTGTTATCGAAAACATTCAAAGCTCATACCAACGTTGAATATTGTCATTCAGTCAAATCCATCAAGTACATATGCAAATACGTCAACAAAGGCAGCGATATGGCATTAGTCAGTATTGATAAACCTGATGCGCGCAACGATGAAGTGGGTCAATTTCAAACAGGCCGCTATATCAGCAGCAATGAAGCAGTTTGGCGTATTCTTAGTTTCCCAATTCACAGTCGCCATCCCAATGTTGTTCATCTCAGTGTTCATCTTGAAAATGGACAAAGTCTATTTCACGGCAGACACTGTACGAAATGTTGTTGCTGAACCAGCACACACAACACTCACAGCATATTTTGCGCTTTGTGAAGAAGATGAATTTGCCAAAACATTATTGTACACAGATGTTCCAAAGTACTATACATGAAATGCTACATCTAAGAAATTCCAACGACGTAAGCAAGGCATGCGTGTTGAAGGCTATCAAAATCTATATTCCTCGGACGCATTGGGTCGTATTTATACAGTACACCCACATAATGCCGAGTGTTACTATTTGAGAATGCTGTTGGTTAATGTCAATGGTCCTACGTCATTTGCAAATTTGAGAACGGTCAATGGCGTAGAATGCCAGACGTACAGAGAAGCTTGCCAAAAAGCTTCATTTGCTCGAAACCGACCAACACTGGGAAACAACGTTGACGGATGCATGTGCCAGCTGTCATCCGCGACAAATTCGAACATTATTCGCCATCATTTTGACCACATGTTCGCCATCCAATCCGAAAGATTTGTGGGAAAAATTCAGAGAGGATTTGAGCGAAGACATTTTGCATCGTGTTCGTACTATTAGTAATGACAATTCCATTGAGTTTTCGGACAATATTTTCAATCAAGCTTTGATCGAAATCGAAGACATATGCTTAACCATCAGTAACAAAGAACTTACTCAACTTGGCATTATTGCGCCACAACGTTCTTCAATGAAACTTAGTGATCGCGATTTAGTAAGAGAGCAGCAGTACAATGCTAATGATTTGGGTGCAGTTGTTAAAGCAAACAAACAACTTTTGCTTGCGGAACAAAAATTTGCCTACGATACAATTGCAAATGCTATTTTAAATGGCAGAGGTGGTATGTTTTTTCTTGATGCGCCTGGCGGCACTGGAAAAACGTTTCTCATTGGTTTGCTATTGGCCGACATTCGATCTCAAAATGGAATTGCTTTGGCTCTTGCTTCATCAGGTATTGCGGCGACATTAGATGGTGGACGAACAGCGTATCCAGCGCTCAAATTGCCATTGGATATTCATTTCTCGGAATCTCCAATATGTAACATTTCAAAAGGATCTGGCATGGCTAAAGTTCTGCAGATTTGCAAGGTTATTGTATGGGACGAATGCAGGATGGCTCATAAGAAATCGCTTGATCAAACTCTGAAAGATTTACGATTAAATACACAACCGTTCGGAGGTGCCCTCATCTTATTATCTGGCGACTTTCGACAAACTCCTGTGATTACTAAATCAACACAGCTGATGAGCTCAATGCTTGCCTCAAAGCATCGTATCTTTGGAGACGTGCGAAAACTCACATTAAAAACCAATATGCATGTACATTTACAACACGATGCGTCGGCAGACAAATTCTCAAAACAGCTATTGAACATTGGCGAAGGAAAAATACCAGTTGATGCTACCCCAAAATGTATTTCATTTCCATTGAACTTTTGCGTAATTGTGCCATCCATTGAACTCATTCAGGAAGTTTTTCCGCAAATTGTCACAAATTATAAAAATCATAAATGGCTTTGCGAACGTGCGATTTTGGCACCAAAAAACACCGACGTCAATGCAATCAGCTATGCAATTCAAGAACAAATTCCAGGTGATTCTGTTACCTACAAATCGATTGACAGCGTCATGAATGCGGACGAAGTTGTAAACTATCCAATCGAGTTTTTGAATTCGTTGGATCTTCCTGGTGTACCATCGCACAAATTGTAACTTAAAATCGGCGTGCCAATTATTCTCTTGCGAAAAATTAATCCACCCCTATTGTATAATGGAACACGACTCGCTGTAAAAAAACTAATGCCGAATGTCATCGAAACAACTATTCTTAACGGAAAGTCGAAGAGAGATGTGCTTATTCCACGAATTCCCATTATTCCCACCGACATGCCTTTTGATTTCAAACGACTGCAGTTCCCCATTCGACTTGCATTCTCGATGACCATCAACAAAGCACAAGGTCAATCCCTACAAGTGTGCAGATTGAACCTAAAAAATCCATGTTTTACACATGGTCAGTTGTTTGTTGGATGCTCACGAATGTTCCCAAAGTGTGTGCCGCGGCACCCTGGGGTGCCGCGCAGAGAGATCAGGGGTGCCGCGAAGCATCCATGATTTCCAACCTAATCTATTGCGAATGACTATTCCGATATAACTTGTCGCGAGACTTTACGAAAATGGACAAAACGGAGGAAAAACAACTCTTCTCTTCGAGTCCGCTATTGTATATTTTTTTTGTTTGCTTCGAGAGGGAAAATCGAATCAATAGATAGTCACAATTTAATAAGGGATCCACACACATGCAGAACTGCAAAGAATTCTGCGGGGGAAACAGGTATTTATGGGACAGGGGACGTCAACTGCAGCGCGCTCCGGCGATCCCTCCTCAGCGCGGTCTTTTCACAGTTCATCAAAGAGACACGAGGAACCTTGAGGGGGGGATCTAAATGGGGGAATGTCTGGAAGACGCAAGCACGAATGACAACAACAATGAACGGTCGGGTAGGGTTGATTAGTCACGCTCCTGGAGCGTGACTAATCAACCCCAAAATGTGTCGAGATGAGTTGGGGGGTGCTTACTGCGTATGCGCTCTGTTTATATGTGGATGCACCATAAGGAGTGTCCGGTTTTGTCTCGTGGCACGTACCTTGGCCTGACCATGGCACATCTCATATAGGCTTTCCCATAGCCGGTCGTATTCTTGTCTTGTATGTGCATTCTTCCTTAGAAGAAGAAAAATATGTCAGGTCACTCACCAAACACCAGTGCACTCCCCAACGGTCGAAGGGTACCTGCCCAAAGAATTTCGAGAATGCCTCCTTTACGTTCTTTGTACCTGCCCTCTCGGCTGCAAAAAACCGATAATGCAAGTACTAATAAAGATCATGCATCGACATATGACGTGCGTAGAAAGAAGCGGAAATGCCGCAAATACGAAGACAGCTAGTTGGCTTTCGGCTTCACTTCAATAGAAGTCAATGATGAAGAGAGACCGCAGTTTGTGATCTCTCTGTTCTAAAGTTCTTTCATCCGAAAGCATGAATCCAAGTAAATTGAGACGGCACCTTGAAAAATCGCATCCCAACATGTTCGACAAACCACGTGAATATTTTAGCAGAAAAAATGAAGGATTTACACCAACAAAAAAATGTTTTCACTAAGCAAGCGTCAGTGCCAAAAAATACCTTGTTAGCGTTATTCGAGGTGGCATATAAGAGTAGCGAAGTGCAAAAGGCCCACACTATTTCTCAGGAATTAATTCTACCGGCTGCTGGGGACATCGTTAATATAATGATAGGAGAAAATGCGGGGAAACTTCTGGCGAATATTACTTTGTAGAACAACATCATCAATGGATGAATCCAGCACACGGCTCAGGATCTCAAAGATCAATTGATAGAAAAAAATGAAAGGAAATGAATTTGAACTGCAACTAGAGGAGGCCACAGACAGCAATAAGACTACACACCTCATCAGCTATGTACATTTCATTGATGGGTGTACTATTGTTGAAGACCTATTTTGTAAAAGCATTACTGGAAGTGCAACGGCTGGAAATATGTTTGATATCCTTGACACATTTATGGCGGAAAATGATTTGGATTCGACAAAGTGCATCGGTGTGCGCACTGATGGATGCTCGATCAATGTCTGGTGATTACGGAGGCCTACAGGCGCTGATTCGGCGCAAAGCCCAGGATTGTTTGTGGACCCATTGATCTTACACAGAGAAGAACTTGCATCGAAATCGCTGAGTCATCCACTGAATCTCGTCCTAGAATGTGTAATAAAGGTGGTAAACTATATAAAAACTAGGCCACTTAAAGCCAGAATTTTCAAAAACATATGCGATGATTATGGGGCCGAGCACACGACCTTTATATACTACTGTAGCTCGCGTTGGCTCTCACGTGGCAATGTACTATCTCGAACGTTTCAGCTTCGACAAGAAATTTACAATTTCCTGAAAGAAAATGATCACGTAAACGGCAAAAATTTCGCGGATCCAGACTTTCTGCTGAAACTGGCATACTTGTGCGACTTATTTGAAAAACTAAATGCATTGAATGTTTCTCTTCAGGGTCGTAACATGCATATATTGAAGCTTGAAGAGAAGATTTCATCACTCAAGAAAAAAACTACAGATGTGGAAAAGAAAAATTAATAATAATGGGGGCAAATATTGTTTCCCTGAATTTCAGCAGTACATGCTCTGTAGTGGAGAAAAGGTTTCACATAGCATGCTAACAGTTTTCAAAAAGCACCTATCACAACTAACTGACTGTTCGCAAAGTACTTCGCAGAAGACCAAACCGAGAAGTTTGCGTGGATCCAAGATCCATTCCATGTTGAAGCTCCAAAAGAATTCACTTCACAAGAAGAATAAATCTAATTCAGCTGTCGAGTGACAAAAGCCTGAAAGCAATATTAGCTTGTTTGGATTTGACGGAGTTTTGGATATCTATAAAAAATGAGTCCCATTCTAAGTGAAAAGGCATTGTCATTCCCTTTGCAACTTCATATCTGTGCGAAGCTGAGTTTTTAGCAGTTGCTGTTATAAAGGGCAAATATCGTTCGAAAATTAATGTCGAAAAGAAATAAGAGTAGCTGTAACTATACACACATATACCAAGACCGTTTGGAAGGTAATTCTATTAATATGTTTTCCTATTAATTACAATTAAAGTACTTTCGGGAATTTTAAACACAAGTTGTATTAATTTATTGATGCTCTTACCACTTCTCTAATTTCTTCCTCACAGTCGTACAAATATGAAATATATATATTATACATAATATATATAACAATAATATACCACAGATAGATATTATATGACGAGGGTTCCGTGAAAAAGTTCTAATTCTCTTAAGGGTGCCACGACTTGAATAAGTTTGGAAACCCCTGTAATAGAATATACTAAAGAATAAAGAACAGTTTGAGGAACATCTCTTTTACTTTATTTTAATATTTTTTTTTTGATAATGTCCAATCGTCTGCCGCATTAGCAAGAAGGAAAAAAAAATTTATTTCGTTGCTATGCACGTGACGCAAAATTAGTTTAAGGTATCACAAAAAGAAAAGAAACCACGTGATCAGCATTTAATAAATTAAATTCCAAAAATTAATCTGCAAAAATCAGAAAAAGGAGGTAAAGATTCGAAAAAGTCTCCATTTTAAAGGAATTTTTATGATCTTTCCCGTGATTATAACCCTCAAATTATTATTTTTAATGCAAACTTAAAAAAAGGGGTACAAAAACAGCTTAAAAATTTAATTTTAAAAAATCTAAAAAGAATTTTTCAAAAAACTTTCTTAGTGCACCCCTACACTATAAGAAGAATCGCCATGCAAAATTTCAGCCCTTTTGGTCCAGCGGTTTGGTCTGTGCGTTATATGTCAGTCAGTCAGTCAGTCACGGAACTGTTTTATATATATAGATTATATTATTCTTAATATTAACTGATAGACCGCTGACGATCGTTTGCTAAGGTATTTTTTGCATTCATTGTAGGTGGTTGTGTTCGCGACGATCGTGACTTTTTGATTTAATCATACAAATATTTTTTCCCAACTATTTTAAACTACTGTGTGTGCAATGTCAGATATTCTGTGAGAAAGCGATTATGTCACGAGAAGTGACAATGAAGTGCGTAGTTGTGAATATTCATCATCCCTACTTACAGGATGTTTCGTGTTATCAGTGGTCATCGTGCCAGCAAGGGCGTTGAATAATCTGAGGATTTCCCCTGAGGATTTCCCCAATGACGATAACTTTCTGATTGTAAATACATTTTCAAAATGAAAGCCAGAAAAACCCTCTACATAATCTCCGTCGAGCAGAAGTTTTGGTTGAGAAAGTTGCCTGGCCGGCACTTGCGGGGGTGTGTGGTATGCAGTAAGTACCAAAAATGGGAATCATGCTAAATGATCCAAATTAATTTTCTCTCATTGTAAATGGGACCTCAAAGACCTTAAATAACAATATATTCACGTAATGAAGAATAAAAATTTTTATTCGTGACAGCAACTTGTTAATACAATAAACCCAATTCAAATGTTTGTGTTTTACTAGACTTTATTCTTTTTCTTTTTTCCAGAAAATATTTTAATAATATTGAAGTAAATTTCCCGTTTTTTTTTAAAAATTATTTCCCAAACTATAAAAATGTGCATTTTACTAAGCAATTTTAACATTTCTCGGAGAAAATTGAGATGATGGTAGGAAGAATGTAATGCAATGGAACATACTACGTTCTTCAATTGTTCAGCACTATAATGGTTATTTTAACCAATGTTCATCAGCTTAAAACGGCGGTTCTCAACTTGTGGTTCGTGCTGTACTGTTCAGGGGTAGGCAGAAATTTTTTAGTAATGGCGAAAAAAACTAGCTTCAAGTTTTTTTTTTTTTTTTTTTTTTTTTTTTTTTGGGGGGGGGGGGGGGCGGGCTAAGTTGTAATTATCACAAAACTTCTAGCCACGGACAAGATAGAATTTGAACAACTGCGCAAAGTTTTCTGCATTAATGTTTCAGAGTTTCTAAGTCGTTTACCCTCCGCTTCCAAAACTGCGCGAAACAATGAATTGATTCGCCACTTTCAATTTCCTTTTACCGATATATTTTTTTAAAAAATATCCTACGGTTTTTTCATCCCCCCCTCCCTTTTATATGACTTAAATTCTGATTTCAAAATCTGTATGGCTTCAGGGAGGCGCCGAGTTACAATCAGTGAAAAAAAATTACCAAGGTGTACAAGGTTACAATAAGATTGAGAAACGCTGGCTTAAAAAAGATTGATCTGGTGCAAATAGAATTCTAGTAGAACTATGAGGGTGATCAGTAGAGGTGGGCTTGGCCGCTGACGGAGAACTGGGCCAGCTGCGTTTCATATTGACTAAGACTACTTGTATGCCAGGTTTAACTCTGGCAGAGATTTGGACCTTATATAAATCATGTATCACAACTTACAGTGGCGAACAACTGCATAATACGTTGCTGTGCACAGTATCCGATGCTGCCTTATTTTCCCCGAGTTGCGAGTCTTCCAATCTTCGACGGGAGCTTTCATGCAGAAATGGTTTGATAAACTTAGTTCTTACAACTATCATACAAACTGGTCTCCGAATCCCTTATCTGAACATTTGTGAGTATTGGTAGGACATGGTATAGAGCAGTGGTTCTCAACCATGGGGGATTGGTAGGATATGGTGTAGAGCAGTGGTTCTCAACCATGGGGGATTGGTAGGATATGGTGTAGAGCAGTAGTTCTCAACAATGGAGGATTGGTAGGATATGGTGTAGAGCAGTGGTTCTCAATCATAGGGGGGGGGGGGGCTGGCTGGGAGTCATCCAAAGGAGGGCGTAGACACAAAAAGGTTGAGAATCAATGATATAGTGTGTCAATGAGTTTCGCGGATCTCCAACATAGTTAAACTGAAGATTGCACCAATTAGGGATGCGACATCGATGTCGATGTTTTCAAAACATCGATTTATTGAAGCCGATGTTTTTTTAACATCGATGTTTTGTGCTCGATGTTTTACGTTGTGTCGATGTTTTTTTTTAATGAAAAAGTACCATAATAAAAAAAAAATTACCACGTAGCATAATTTTCCCAATCAGTAAAAGTAAGTCTGAATTCTGAAAAGGACGAATACAAAACGGGGAACGATTCCTTAGCAAACAGACAAATGGCAATCAACAACCAATGAACCAATCAGAGCGCTTCGAATGTTCGTGACACTCCAGAACATTCCATGGGGTTTTATTTTACAAATAGTATATACACGAGAGCAGCCATTTAAGTTTTTGTTTTGTTCTGGTATTATATAAGTTGACGTTAATTTTATTAGTAAGATGCCTCTCAAAAGTACCGTTTGGAAATATTTTTGCAAAACCTCTGACAAATTGGCGAAATGCAATATTTGCCTTAAGTCCCTCAAAACTTCTGGCAATACCACGAATTTATCTGGACATTTGAAGGCAAAACATGGCGATATTTATAACGAGAATTTTGAAGTGATCAATGTAGCCCAAGGCAAAAGCGACCAAGTTCTTGTCATTTGTGTCAGCCCAATCAGAGAGTAAAATCAAACCCCCCCCCCCCCCCCACGACTAACCGAAGTAACATTAATGTTAGAGATTACTAAACCAGTTTTAAAAAATAGATGTTCTAAAACATCGATGTTTAAAAACATCGATGGTTTTGGAGCGATGTTTTATTAGCATCGATGTTTCAAAACATCGATGTTTTGTTTTCGATGTCGCATCCCTAGCACCAATAGACAACATGGTTGGGTGGGTTTATTAAGGGAGTGTATATTGTTTTTCTACACAAGGGTTAATGTGATCTGGATCTAGAGTTTAAATCTTATTCCGAACGGGTTCTTCACACATAAAAGCTGACAGACTGAGACCGTATGACAGCGCCTCAGTCATTCGAAATTCCTCTTAAAAAACACAGACATACGTTAAAGTTTTGACCGAGGAGTAACAGCCGAAATTTGGACAAAAGAAAGGAGGACCTGCTAAGTATTAAACAGGTGGATATAACTCACTGATCATCGAATGTATCAAGTACCAACTAAATTTTCAACCAAAAAACCTGTTAAACTTATACTGTGTGTGAAGCTGGTGCTTGCTGGATCCGACGTGGGAAATTTATACATTCTTTCTGCACGATTTAAAAATAGTATTACATAAGATTTTTTCCCCCCCCTGTTCGCATTTGGTACTGCCCGTAAGTGAGCAAAGTGAATTTTTATGCGATGTAAAGGTGGGAAAATATTAGAATGGAATAATGCAATGTTAAAAAATACTGATTAATTAACAAATCTAATTCCACAATGAGAGCATTTTAACATGTTGCAATTCATAAAGATATAAAATAAATGCAACCATGTTCATTAAAGAAAAGTAACGAACATAATTTAAAGTTGCAATGCCGATGTTCGCGAAAGCTGAAAAAAACACGATAGTGGACCGCTCGATTCGACAGGAATCTCCTTTCGGATAATAGAAGATATACGTCACAAATGAATCAAATTTGTTTGGTGGACCATTTTATCAAATCACGAATGCATTGGTGCTGAAATCCAGTGTTGCAACCTTATTTAACACAATTCTAGGGTCCTTGAGAAGAGTCGTCGCTCAATTCAGAGGCATTTTCGCTGAATTACTGACATGAATATATTCCACTCTCTTAACACACCAAATAAACAATTTTTTAACCGCAGATTAAATTAAGGCAGCACAGACTATGAGTCATTCTGATAAGTTGCCGACGAACACAGACGTAGATGTGCCGATTTTGTTTAAAAATTGCTAAGAAATATGCAATCTAGTTGACGGATGGGACATGGATTCTTGCAAACAATTGCGATTAAGCGAATTTTACAGTTCCAGTTATTTAGTTTAGTGGCTCAACTTCTTCGAAAACATTTTACTCCCTAATTCAATTTGCTTCGAAGATCTTAAATTCCCATAACCACTTAGGAGGGCAGGGGGGAGGAAATCGAGAATATACTTTTTATTTATTTTTAAATAATGAATTCGCACACATGCTCATATTTTAAATTTTGTTTTCGAACGTGAAACTAGTTGCTTTGATGAAGAGCTCTTTTTTCTTTATAAAAAAAATTATTTTATTTCTAATAAAATTACATAGTACGAGAAACATATTTGGCTTAATTGCTGTTTGAATAAAGTTGAAAACTGCGAACGTTGAAACTGAGCATCTACTTACGATGGCGTAAATATATTTTAAAATATATAATCCACAAAAGTATGAGTGGCATTCGACAAATTTTACGCCTCTCTCTCAAAAAAATAATAAATAAATAAATAAAATAATTTTTTTTTAAATAACACTTTCTACACAAGAGGTTAATTTTGATCAGAGCGATATTGATGTCCCTGCCATGGCAAAGGGTCAGTATAAAAAATAAGGAATTTTAAACAGCACTAAAATTTTTAATAATTAAAAGAATACACTTTTCAGCAACGTTTTTGGTGTTTTACGCATTTAATATTTGGGATTTTTGCTTTATAGGGATATGCTATTAAATTGGACCCTCTTTTATAAAAGCTATATTCAAACACAATAAGCCACTAAAAGTTTTATTTTATTATTATTTTTTTAAAAATTATTTCATCTTATTTTGTTAGGTTTTATTTTTACCCTGTATTTCAGGAGCAAAATAGATTTTTTTTTAAATAAATTTTGAATGGAAAAAGATAAAATGAAAAATTTTTCTTTAAATCTTCTATAATAAATAACAATACAGATTTAAGAACAATAAAAACAAGGGCACAATAAAAATTAAGACATTTATTTGTTAAGTGGTTGTTTGTTTGAAGACCAGACCTAAGCGTAAAAAGAGAATGAAATGATGTTATTAGCCTACTTTCTCTAAAAATTCTTCTGAGATTGTGTCATATACATAAAACATACATTAAACACTTTTTCCCTGTATATCATTTCTTAGGTAAACCTGTTCTCACAGCGATATCGATTAAGACCTTGGTCGAACTGCTTGAAGGCTACAGCACAACAGTTAAAATGTTATATTTAAGAAAACAGATTATGATCCATTTTCCAAAATAAAGGACCTCAAAACGTATGTAACAAAAACTAAGAGTTAATAGAAAAAAAATAAAGTCTTTAATCGCTTTAAGTTTTAATTGATATACGAAAATTGACACAAGAAATGTTTTAACCTTTTAGAGGTATTTACCCTCGCAGAAAAACAAAAAGGCGAACATGCTTTAAAATTACACATAGAACTTAACTGATCGTTACATAATTATTATTACCAGTCTCTTCTTTTCAACAGCTATCCCACGTTTGTATATTTAATGGATTTCATGGATAATTTTACAATTTTAAGCCTGGGCTATAATAGAACATCACCGTTCTATGATATATATATATATACACATACATACACACACAAACAAACAAACAAACACAAAAAAGACGGATTGAGTGTGCGCGTGTATGAGTGAAAACATTCACTCATTAGAATTTACCTTTTTTTAAAAAACTAACATACACACAAACTACTACAGTTTCAGTGAATGCATATGTTCAATCTCTGTTTAGTGTCTCCACCGCTAACGAACGATAACGCACAAGTAAAACACGTTGGAAATAAGAGTTGTGGGTTCATGTAGAATTTGTTTTGAATTTTGTTGGGGTTTTTTCTTTCCCATAAACGGTAGAACTTGAAACCTTCTCTGTAATCTCTCAATTCCGCAGAGTTATGTTCTTATTTTTTTAACTGATCACAATTCTCAAGAAGTGGTAATGTTAAGGCAAAATCTAAAAAATTAATAAATAAATGTTTGTAACTACAGGTATGTTTCATTAGAATACAACGAAAGAAAATTGTCAATAATTTGCTGTGGTTTCAAAATCGTGAAATAGATACTTCTACTAGTTAATAATTTAATTTACAGATATGAATTTTTCTAGCTTATTCTATAAAATTCTCTAAGTTTTAGTATACTTCGATTACACTTAGTTTCTTATTGCACCTCAATTATCTTCAATATCTACATAGCATAGGGCAGTCTTAAAATGCACAGTGAAATCTATCCCTACAGGGTACCTGAACAAATATGCCGCCTGACTAAAGAGCGCAATATAAAAATATTTTTGTACGTCATAGCTACACACAAATCGTCGGGATGAGCAGAAAAAAGGTTAAATCCTCATGTACTGTCAAAAATCTTATCATTTCCTCTATTTATTTTGCCTTTTTTTTCCTGTCTTCACCAAAAGAGGAATTATTTTGAGGATCTATTTCCTGCTTTACAGAGACAGACTGGTGTCCTATTAATAAAGAGGGGAAAATATGATTTTATTTTGGACCTTGAAAACAGGCAGCCCTTATCACAGAGAAATGGATCTCCCATTCAGAAAATATCTACCAATAACGGATTATACGGAAATTCGACTAGTGGTAAATAGATAAGCTAAAATTTATTTACGCATTTTATTAAGTTCCATTACAGATGCGAAATTCGAAATCTCTTGTGAAAACTAGACAAAAGTTAAACATTTTACTAACGCGATTTTCAAAACTTGCTTCCCAAAATTCTGTAAATGCGAAATAAAAAAAAATTATCTTTTTTTCCAGAAAGTAATACGATATAGAGTACTATGCATATTTATAACAAACAATAGTTTCTAAACCATGCAAAGTTCAAAACACAAAAAGGTAAAGGAAAGTAATACAAACCAAGCAAGATTTTAAAGCTATATTACATAACACACAATTTTAGTAAATCTGGTGTGCTTTTAACGACAATTACTTGCGATGCGATGGATGTAATCGTATTCAATTGATATATCCTAAAAAGTTGGCCATAATCGTAAGTGTCAAGCAAATAATTTCGGTTATGATGCTAAGTAACACACCGTCTATACGATTTCTTTCAGTTATGCGCTAATTTTGAAATCTCTGGAATACTTTCAGTTACAGGTTCCTAGGCTCAGCATAATTTTAATTCATCTTTATTTTCCCTATCTTAGAAAAGAAAGAAATCCAACAGCTCCAATGAATTACCCATTTCGGGAGAGGCAAACTGTGTGCCACATCAGATGTGATAAGTAATGTTTCAAGGGGTGTGACGGGAGGGTGAACATTTGAAGTAAACAGTGCTATTCACAATTCAAAAATCATTGCAAGCTACTGCAGACGAAATGATATATGCGGGGGGAGGGGGGCGGGCATTCTAACTTTGTGTAAGGTACCTAGTTTGAGATGTAGTTCTGCTCTTAACAATGTAAAATCGTAATTAACAAAGCAGAGTATACAGCTTGAAATAAAAAAATAAGTAGTTAAAAAACTTCCTAAGGTTTCTTTCAGCATATTTTAAAGACCTAACTTTCAAGAAAATTTTTTGGTCGATAAAAGGTGTTGAGAAAAGAAAAAAGGATGTAAACAACATAAACAAAGATTCTCAAACTGTGATAAGCGAACCCCGTGGAATACCACGAAGGGTAATCATTTTCATTGAAACATTTCAACTCCTATAATCAAATAGTTCAGCACTTTCGGTATAAATAAAGTACACAGATATACCGGATGCGTCATAAACTTGTGCAAAGTTCAAAATTCGTAATAAAAGAAGTAATGCTCCTCGGAAAAATTTTCTGTTTGCGCTAATAGGATACATTGGATTTTTTTTCCATGTACAAAAAAAAATGTTTTCAAAAGTAACCAAAAGAGGGCGCTCCCACGTCATACTGAGACTTTTATGCAAATCAGGCTATCAATAAAACACCTGGCTGGAAATGGATCCGTCATTTGAAGCCTACAGCATGCTTTCTTTACCAGATCGAGCGTTGGTGGTTAAACTTTTCTTCAAGAATGGTGAATCCACAACTGTTGCACTGCGAAAGTTTCGCACGGAGAAAGGACTGAAGGTGCAAAAAACCCGAGAAAGGACTGAAGGTGCAAAAAACCCTATTTCATTGAATGGGATACTGAATTTAGTACGACGTTTCGTGGAAACGAAGTTTGGAAGATCGTCCACGAAGTGGCAGACCATCCTTGAAAGCGAACCGCGTCCATGCTGTAAAAGGTGTCATGGAAGATTTGACAGCGGAGACCTCAACGGGGAGTAGCAGTGCTCGTGAAGCTAGCAGTCGATTCGACGTATTCTGCACGGAATGTTGAATCTGTATCCGTACAAAATCCAGGGCACCTCACCAGTTATTACCGGTAGATAGAGTTGTAAGACAAAACTTTGCTACATGGGCTCTGGCAGAAATGGAACGTAACCCGCAAAGGTTGCTGAACGTCGTGTGGACGGATTAAGCCCTCTTTTCACTGCATGGTGACGTTAATACGCAAAACAGTCGTATCTGGGAGACGTCAAACTCTCGTGACTACTTGAGCCAGCTTACTGCATTCTCCTGATGTGACTGTTTGGTGCGGTTTCACCGCATCTTTTATTCTGGGCCCTTTCTATTTTGAAGAGCCATGTCCTGTATCCGGCAGGAAAACCTGTATTGTCACTGCAGCACGGTATCTTACGCTTTTGCGTGACCACGTTAAGCCTGTATTGCAGGAAAGACATGCGTTATCTGTTGTCACCTTCATGCAGGATGGTGCCGCGCCCCACATTTCACGTTATGTCAAGACGTTCCTGTTGGAATCTTTCACTGAAGACCGAGTGATAAGTCGCGGTTGTAAGGTTCATTGGCCCTCACGATCACCAGACTTGATCCCAGCAGATTTTTGGTTGTGGGGATACTTAAAGTCTCGTGTGTACCGGTGCTCCTCAACCACTTTGGTGGAACTGAAAAATGCCATTCGACAGACAGTCGCTGCCATCGATGGCGACATGCTGCACTCCGTTGTAATGGGCGTAGTGACGTGCCTCACTTGCCTATAACCTTGTGCTGGTGGTAATGATAAACATCTGTTACTTTAAACAAAATTCACAGTCTCATGTTATTGTGATCTGTTTGATTTTCTGTTTGTTTGCCTGATTTGCATAAAAGTCTCAGTATTACGTAAAAGCGCCCTCTTTCGGTTACTTTTCGAAACTTTTTTTCTTTTTTTACATGGAAAAAAAATCTAATGTCCCTCTGATTCTATTGGCTCAAACCGAAAATTTTTCCGAGCATTACTTCTTTTATTACGAATTTTTCAACTTTGCACGAATTTATGACGCATCTGGTATAAAGAAAAATCCTGTTATTCTGACTAAAACAAATTGTTCTCTGATTAAAACAAATTTTAATCAGAGAATTTGTTTAGAAGTTCTTATAACTTCGTCTACGCAAAAGAGATGGAATATGGGTAGCAACTACCTACATACACAAGTCTGGGTATATTGTAAAATGTAAAGAAAGCTAGCTTTATTCTTATGGGCAAAATATTTTATTCCAATAGCAAGTGCTAAAAGGCAAAGTATATGAGCATATATCTTCAAATGCGTGTCCCGAAAAAAACTACCAAAACCACAAACCATAAATACCAACCAGTTCTAATCCACAGTTTATGATGAGCAACTACAATGACAATTTCAGTGTCAAAGTATGAAATGTTGTGATGACACACGTTCGCCACAATTTTTTTGTGAGCGAGCCAAAGGTGTGGCAAACATGAAAATAGCCACGCCTTGGGAAAAATGATGGTTAAATTATTAAATAATACGGTGCTGGTGAATGTGATGTAACTCATCGATTGACTCTGACGCATACAAGGGTTATAATCAGGATTAGAAACAAACACAGGTATCTTGTACAAATTAAATACACACACATGATATATATATAGTGTACTCTCTATTATCGGTGCAGAAAAAAATCTAAAATCTTTATCCAAAATAATACCTACATAATTTATTAAAAACTGTATGCAAATTTCTTCCGATATACATATATAAATAACATTTTTAAAATAACAGTTTTGTATTTGTTGAGAAGGTTTTTATTGATAAAGGTTGATTCGACTGTCGAAAATCCCCCCCCCCCCAAATAAGAACGGTACTGAAACCGAGAGAATGCATGGACTCAGTTCACTTTCGTTCCCCGTTAAAAACAGACTTTTAATAATGCGTGTTTCCACGGGATTCAAATTTAGCGGCTTTTAAGAGGTTGGTATCACAGTATAAGTCGTATCATGTGCTGTGACTATAACGATTCAAAAATGGTCGCGAGACTGTTGATATTGACCCCGTCCAGGATGCTTATCAATGTCAGCTAGTGGTTCGTTTCCGACTCGAGGGAAAGAGAAATCATTCTAAATTTTTTGTCTGCCAAATACAAACACGAGTAGCGGTCAACGGCGAATACTTTAGGAGAAATAAGAGTTAATAACTTAAAAGCAAACCAGAAAATTAAAGAATCAAAAAAGTTCCTGAACATTTTTGATAGACAGCTTTTAATTATCGTCGATGCAGAGAGCAGTTTTTAAACAAGTTTGTCTCCCTGAAAGTTTAGCTCAGTATAGTCTAACAATGAAAATCTACATCCACTCTATGAGCTTAACTGCTACATTCAACACAAATAGAAGCCATCTTGAAAGAATGTAGGAAATGTATTCTTCTGCTTACCCGAAAAAGACCGCTTTGCCGTAAATAAAAAAATAAATGTTCACCAAACTTTAAAGAGGAAATTGAGATATTTTTTAAATGCTAAATCTGAAAATGAAAACATTTATGAATTTTTCGAAATGATTATCAAAATAATTACGGAAATATTTTGTTAAATGAAATTTCAAATTAAATGGGCTGAACGTCTACTACTTAATTAAGCCTAATACTACTAAAAACCGTCATTTGAGATTTTAACAACTAAAGCTAATAATCTAGTCATGATTAAGTTTTAAAAAAATTGATTAACACACACTACAGTGTCTTTTCCTTGAAATGTTTCACTTTAACCAAACAACATGGAAGAAAAAAAAGACTAAAAGTAATGAGAAAACGATACGCATCATTTACTATTCACAATGCAACAACCTTAGGGCCTTGACAAGAATTGACTCATATCTCCTGAGTTTTTGTTCCCTAAACGTGTCAGTACTGGCTACCTGCCAGTTACCAACATAATACGGAAGTTGAATAAGACTCAATGATTCTTTTCTCGTTTAATTACAGGAAAGACGAAATAACAGATCTTAAAGTTAAGTTATAAATCCATGGACATTAGTTAAGTTACATAAAAGGGGATGATACACCACTCTGTAACCACTTTCTCGTGACACAAACCAACGGTAAAACGCACACACAGACACATTTCACAGAGTTTGCAAGTAATTAGTCCAATAATATTATAAATAATATCCTCTTAAAAGTTCTCTCTTCGAAATATCATAGGTAAATTAATTTTTTACCAATGGAATTTTTAAACATTTTGAATTTAGCTTTTCTTGAACGATATCTCAATCGCCTGTGAACAAGTATATATTTTGTTGGAAAAATTTAATTTTAAAATAATATACATTTAAAGTAATTATACCTTCTAATGACCTACCTCACATGCGCTTAAGTAAACTGCGACCAATATACTGCGATATCTTCAAGTAAGCAGATAGCGTTTCATAATTGATAATCAGGGTTATTTGAGTACTTTTGAGGCCTGCAGTAAAGCATTTATTAGCAGTCTTAATACTCGAGTTTAAGCCTTGACCTGGAATAATTGGAGACAAAAGAAGAATGAGCTTGTTAAGATTCCTTTTTTGAATGCTCAACATATTTATCATAGAACGGTGATATGTTTACACCTCTATCATAGTTACAAAATACTTCATGCCATTCTAAAGCATTCTTCTGGACTTTCATCCTTCTGACCATTTTATTGTCAGCATAAAGCACAATCAAATAAGTTCCAGTGCTTTCAGGTCGAAAGGAAAATGTTATGAGGTTTTTAGTGTCGTGATTTTATGTGATTGTGCAGTACACGGTAGTGCAAGAGGTTCAAATAAAATAACTCTGGTGTTACTTAGAATATCAAAAACACTAAACATGACTGCAATGTTTAACAGCAGTACGGGTAGACAATGTGGTGTTATAGACAACTGCGGAGCCAACTTTTCGAAGTAAAGAATTTGAAAAGTTTTTCTGGTGTAAATTCAAAACTGATTTAGTAATAAAGCGCAAAAAAAATATCTGCTTCATGAACCTTGAAAGTAAACTCATAACCGTAGGGGGGAAAAGTACTTTTTTTTCTCTCTTAAATTACAATCAACGGCAATATCGATCAACTATATAGATCTATGGCATTAATTTGAAGAAATAAAACAATATTCACAATTTCATGCTACATAAGCCTATACAGTTTCTTGCTGTTTATGTTACGTTATCGCGACTGAAATGTTATCACATCTTCCTTCCAAGAAGTACAGACTAATTTGATAGATATCAAGTCTACTCTGCACAGAAAACGCGACGCGATTCTTTGACTGACGGAAATGACGTAGAAGTATAGCGAGCGAAATTCTGGTGGAACTAATTTCAAACTTTTCTTGGTCTAAAGGAGATGTCGAGTTTAGGGTAGGTCATGTGGGTTATTCACCCTCTCTGTCATCTCTCTATCGAGGTATGAAAACTTGAGAAGGTACAGCTCATTAAACTTTGATATAAATAACTAACCTTTTTCCTCCCGAAATTGTTTCACGAGATTTTCCCCCTATTTCCATTGTAAAATAATCCCCCTAGTTTCCATTGTAAAATAATTATAGAAAATTAAGATCAAAACTACGGTATGACAGTTTATATTGGTAACAAGCCGCCTTGTCGATAAAGAGTTACGTGCGGCACGATAAGTTATGACCCGTAAAACATACGATATTTTGAGTAATTGAAATATTATAGAATATTTTATTAATTTTAATTTTTTATCTGAGCATGACAAATTAACTAGTTAACATAGAGGTCTACTTTTGAGGTCATATACGAGCACTATGCCCCGTTCTTCTGTCATCGGAATCGAAACGAAAATACGTGAACCACTGAGATTCCGATTTAAATCCCAGATCTTTAGATCAGTCTGAAAAAAATAGAATCTTTGTAATAATTGAAAGGCAGCCGGGCTGATCCATCGTGGCGCCTGGGGCAAGTTTTAAAACCGGCACCTTTTCGAATTTTCGGAGACTCTTGTGTAATGAATGTATCACTAGTAGAAATAGTTTAATAGAATAACCGACATTTTGGGGAAAAGTATATATCAAATAGAAAGTATATCTTTATCTTAAAGAAACGTAAATTTTTTTGAAATCACAGTTCTTACAAAAAGCAGAATAGTAAATAAATTTGATTATAATTTGTTATCTCTATAATTTATTGCTTTAGATACCGTCTTTTTTAAAGAAAGTATCCTTCGATCATTCAATCGCTCTTAATTTGTTGTTCGTAGATAACTCCTTAAAATTTTCAGCTATGAAAAACTGCTCTCGGCTACTGTTACATCTACAGTTAGTAGAATTCTTAGAGCTACAACAACGTTTGGAAATACGCTTTCAAAATATATTTCTCATGCTCTCAAATTCAGCCGTTTATAATAAAGTCTAATATTTGATTATTTTTACAAATTTCGTCATAAATTAGATTAAACTATTAGTATTTTTTCTTTATTCGCTAAGCATTTCTTATTTTTACTATGTCTCATTTTCAAGCCTATTTCAATTCGGCGCCTGAGGCGGTCGCTTCACTGCCTCACCTATGGGTAGGGTGACCAAACGTCCCGGTTTTCCGGGTTTGTTCCGATTTTAGGTACTCTGTCCCGGCGTCCCAAAAAATGTCTTCGGGACGATCTATTGTCCCGGTTTTACATATTTTACAAATTTCGTATTCGAGAAAATACTGCTATTCGTGAGCAAGCAGCTCACTCGTTTTACGAAACAGATGTAAGTGGTTGTAAGCTTAAGCACACTAACGTACTTGTTTACATTTTCCTTGTGGCGCTGGCCATACAGTAGTGGGGATAATGAACCTGTGTTTCGTATGTTTTTTCACTTTGCTGATCGCTTTCGGACAGATAACAGCGCTTTGGTCAAAGCTTTGCATCTTTTGAGAGTACACTGTTTGCTCAAGACTCGAAACGCCAGTTTTCAGACTCCTAGCGTAATAAGGTATGTTTTTTCCTTTTTTAAATCATTTTTAAATTTAACCTAATTTTTAAAAATCAAATTCGTTCAATCCACATTAAAATTATATGTTCCCTATTTTTTAAATTGATAATTGGTTTGTATATTAAATAAGTTAGAAAATTAATATAAAATTAAATTTCATTAATTACTATTTTAATTTTAGATCCCTTGAAATGCCGAAGCGTAAATGTACGTATAAAGAAGATTACTCAAAAGAATGGAAGTTCATAAGAAAAGGTAGACACGTAGAGGAAGTAGAATGTACAGTATGTATGTCCTTTATAAGTATTAGGCATGGCGGTCGAGCAGATATTAAGGACCACTTAAAGTCGAAAAAGCATATTTGCAACATATCAACTGCAAGTTCTTCACGAACAGTAGATTATTTTTTTTAGAAAACCTAGTTCCGATGAAGAATATAAAATAAATGCAGCTGAATTGACTACTGCATATTATACAATTAAACATCATTATACATTTCGCAGTACAGATTGCAATAATAAATTAATAAAAGTTTTATACTCAAATTCAGTAATTGCAAGTAAATTTTCGTCAGCACGAACCAAGACGACTGCATTAATGAAATCAATTATTGCTCCACATTCTCTTCAAAATATTAATATCATTATTGAAAAAAATAATTTTTATGGATTCTCTACAGACGCTAGCAATCATAAATCGACAAAAATGTTTCCTTTTGGGATCCAGTATTTTGACATGTATAAAGGAATACAATTTAAATTGTTAAGGGTCAATTCTTTGCCAAATGAAACAGCCGAGACGATCACCAATTTTTGCATTGACATGTTAAAAGAATTTAAATTAGACATAAGTAAATGTGTAGCTTTCTGCGGTGATAATGTTAATAGGAACTTCGGAGGTATTCGAAGAAAAGGAACGTGCAATATTTATTATAAATTGAAACAAATAAATGAAATTATAGAGTGTATCGGTTGCCCGGCGCATATCATGCACAATACTATACAAAGCAGCCGCAGATAGACTCTCTTGTGATATTGAGGCCGTAGTAGTTAAAATATTTACATATTTTTCAATTTATACTGTGAGGACTGAAAGACTAAAAGAATTTTGCGATTTCGTGGACTCCAATATCAAAATGTGTTGTCCCATTCAGGCACACGTTGGCTTTCATTGCTTCCAGCAGTAGAAAGGATACTAAAAATTTTTGAGGGATTAAAAAGTTTTTTTCTTTCTGAGGAAAGAGCTCTGAAATCCTTATTGACATTTTTCAATAATCCCTTGAGTGAAGCCTATCTATGGTTTATTCATAGCCAATTGCATGTTTTTGAAAAAGGAATTAAAAAATAGAAGGTAACACGAAATGCTGCATCGAAGTTTATTCAATACTAGCCGGGCTTCGGCCAGCTACACTCAGGCCATCCGTCCACCAGACAGACGGCTATTATTGGATTTTAATAAACGCTCAACGTACTAATTCAAACTAAAAACAATCCCAGGCCTGCAGTTCAAAGTGACGCCAAAAACTCTATATGAATGCACACAACACATAATGGCGATACATTGGCCAAAAAAAAAAAATAGCCACGCCAATACTCTGCCAAGAATACGAGGGTTGCTACAGCGCAAGGGCTCTCGTAAGAGCTCTTTGGAAGAATCAAAGTCTCTGAGCATGCGCATTTGTGCACATTTCAAAGAGCCGTTACGCAAGGCAGATGCTCGTGTTTACATAAGATGATCTCAAGATTAGAATCCAAATAACTAAAACTATTGAAGTAACAGATTAAGTGTACGCAGAAACAATTATCAGTTTTTAAAGCTCTTTCCAAATATGTAACATTTATGTACTTTCATGAGAAAAAAAATACACCGATTTTCGACCAAAATAGCCGCCAAAATCGCAGTAGGCCATGTTTTCTCAGGATGAGTGATCTCCGGAAACGTGATGTCACGTGATGCCGACGGACTCCACGACATTCTCCACTGTTACTTTATTTATATAGATTGGAAGAGACGCTAACCATCATTAAGGAAAGGTCCGACGAACGTTTTCTTACAAACAGTGTAAAAAATGTCTTACGAGAGAAAAAAGATGAAATATCGCAATCGATGTTGTCTAATTATAAGCGTGAAATTGACGACTTTTACAAAACAGCGTACGAATACCTTTTTATGTGGAAGGAAACAAATGCTAGTGTATCCATATTTTCTTGGATGTTACTTTTAGAAATACCCGTTTTGAAGAAAGTTGAGACCACCTGTTTGTATCTCAAAGAAAGAGGAGTTAAATGATTCACTACTCTTTAATCAAATGAGTAACGTAAAGAAAATCATGATTGAAAAATCCACAGAATGGAAGAATGAGAATATGCTCTGTTACGAAAAATGGGTGGATTTTTTTAAATGTAGTGAACACGCTGAGGAATATTCCGAAATTTTGAAAATATGTCAGTATATGTTTTCAATTCCACCTCATAACGCTAATATTGAACGGATTTTTTCTCTAATGAATGTACAGTGGACAGACGAGCGAAATCGATTGGACATTTCAACCGTATAGTCCATTCTTCAAGTGCTGACGAATTATGATTTGAACTGCCAAGAATTTCATGAATACATTATCTCCAAACCAGAAATATTAAAGCAAGTCGGGTCAACCAAAAATATAAATAAGTGACATTATTTATAATTGACGATTTATAATTTATTTTGTTTTGCATAAACCATTAGAACATGATAATTCTAACTATTTATGTACTTATTACATATAAACACGTGTGCATATATTTCTGTGATTTAGATTTAATTGCATTGTTGTATTTAATTGTATTGATTCAAATTGTATTGTTTTGTGAAAATAAATGGGAATGAGACTGATGAGTTTTTTTTCTTTTTTTTAGTGTCCCGGTTTGGTGTTTTCGAAATATGGTCACCCTACCTTTAAAGGTGAGGCGGCGTTCACCTTTAAATAAGGCCGGTTCCGGCCCTGATCAAAGTGTTGTGATCAGTTTAGGAAAGAGGTTAGAAAGGACCACTCTATACCCCGCTTTTAAATTATCTTAATACTATAATATTGCCTCTAAAGGTAAGAACTCTACACTAGATAATTTATATTCGTCCTGCTCAAATAAAATGCTTTATACAAAATGTAAGTTTACAGGTCCCAATTAATCTAAACAAGTACTATATTATCCCCTAACAATTCTGACTGTATTTTTGTAAAAAGCGTTCTAACAAGCCAAAACTTTCTTCCGGTTTCGTGCCCGGCTCAACTACTAAAATTCCCAACTTTATAGCTCGTGATAAAACAGAATAATCCTGACTGTATATTTTTTATAAGTGTTCCCACAAGCGGAAACATTATTTTGGTTACGTGCAACTATTAAAAGTCTCAACTTTATAGCCCGTGATAAAACAGATCCAGAATATAGAATACGATTCGATGAAAAAAAGTATATTATATTTTTGCTAACCTCACAGGTTCAAGGGAGAGTCTCGTTTGCGATTCCCATACATACTGTCCGACCACGGAAGCGAGGTCCCTGGAAGCTGTTACGCATGCGCGAGAAAAGCTAGTCTACTTAGGAAATAGGGGAAAACGTCATATTTTCGGATGTGTTTGTTTATGAAATACGGAATGTATTTCAGACTGCTTTTTGTCCGCAATTTTAAAGTTATTTTTTAAAACTTTATTTTTGATCGAATATTTGAATAATAATTTCAAAATAATAAAAAGAAGAAGCAAATCTATTTAAAAATAGGAGTTTTATAGGAGTGGATACTTTCGGATTACATCACAATCAAAATTATCTAAAGCTACGTTTTCGGTGGTTCTTTTTTTCTGAAGTTTCCTCGGAGATTCAAATTTTGGAGTTTCTTCACCCTTTGCTTTTCTGCGTATTCTATTTACACTGGACATCGATATCCCGATCATTTCACTAGCTCTCTTTAGGGATTGCGAAAGTGGAACAATAACATTTCCTTCTAGTGCTTCTTTATCACACAATTTAATTACATTGTGTATTATACGTTTACAATCACTACGGAACGGCTTATTCCGAGCAGTTGTGTTGGGTAAAGGATCCATTAATTTTAATATAATAATCAAAATAACAGACGAGGAAAAAGCAAGCAAGCGCAGTTAGTAACCGATTCTAAAGAATGTCGAGAGAATACGAGACTTTTCCCCCCTCTTTCCTCAGCAGCCTTACCTACAGAGTGAATAGAATCGTCTTGGCACTATGCCAACCGTGGTTCTTCGTACTGTGGTCGGACTGTACAAGAATGATTCATATCTACCAGATTTACAGAGAGTAAGAGAACATTAAATATGTGGACAGTGGTCAAATAGTTGCGTCTAACCGTGTGACCATTGTATGTCCATGGACTCCATCTAGTGCAGCGGCAGACATTGTTACTCTGATTCGGCTTTAAACTGTATGTTTTGTTCTTGTCAAAAGGTGACCGTAATGTTCTCAAACCAACCAATCAGGAGGTAAGGGAAACAAAAGGGTACAAATGCTAAGGAAGCCGTTTCTTCTAACCGTTCATTTCCACTTATGACAGATTTCGGACCTAATCATCAGTTGACGTCTGAATTTTAGTTCCCAATTCTAAATTGTGCCGATTCTTTCACGTACCGTAAGACTTTGTGACTGCAAGGGTACCTTTGTGACGCTGATAATTTTTTCGTATTTCGGATCTTGCGCCGCGCCCGTGATACCGGGAATGCAACGAACAGCGCCAACAACTTGTCCAACATACAGAGACACCTAGTGGCCAGTGTCCGAAGCTTCTACGCACTATTTGTCTTCGTTGGCCAGTGTATTGTTCTAACCTGTTGTCAAGCTATTGACTCAAACTTCGGAAACTTTATGTACTGAAGGCTAACACGTTATACAACCAACTACCCCAGGTAATTATTTTTTATTGTCAATACGTTGGTTAGATTGTGGAGCAATGTAAGTTTTGTGTAGTGATATTTTCGAGATATGAGAACATAACCTAAATATCAAAAGGTGACGGAGTTACTTTGTGACACCTTGACACTGTCACAAAATAATCCACAAAGTCGACCCACCTCATCCAGCCGCTCGATGTTGCATTTATCCGTCCTCTAAAATACCACTGGAGAGAAAGAAGTATTGACTATCTGGAGAAAAATACTACCCGAAGGGGCAGATTGCCGAAAGACGAATTTCCTCATCTGCTCAAATAACTGATGGTTGCCCCGGGCACCCGAGGTCCCTTTGATGCCAAAGATATAGATAAAGGTATCCAATATTTGTAATAGGTATACAGTGGAATCTCGATCTATCGTTTTTCAAGGGACCGATTGAACTGAACGATAAATGCGGGAAAACGATAGATGCGGAAACATAACAAAGCAATATGATCGTTGGGACTGGATAAAATGAACGACACATACGGAAAAACGATGGATCCGAAAACGATCGATCGAGATTCCACTGTATATAATTGTGTATCAAGCTTTTGATAAACGTTTTACTGTCTTACTTTGTGTCAAGTAATTTTTCCTCTTGGATTTCAAGACGAAAACACAGATGTCACACAATTGCCCCCCACTCGGAGGGGCAACTTTGTGACACATTTTAACTTTAATTTCTCAATAGTAATTAAAGATCCGGGTTAGCGCAATATATTAAGGAAAAGATGTACTAATGTTTTGCAATTGTTCGTTTCGGGCTGCTTTAAAATCCGTCACAAAATAACCCCATCTTACGGTACGTTAAACATTTCTATAGTCTCAAACATAATTCCAGTATCAAATAAAACACCTTTCGTATGCATGAAAAAATTAAAACATCTGATAAATCAGTAATTTTAGTCTCTTTCGGTAAATAGTCTGGAGCGAATTAGACACCTTCTGCAACACCAGCTCAAAGCCGATATTACCTAAAACTTGAAGCCGATTTCATGCAGCTGCAGACACTTATGCCAATGCGTGATTTGAACATGCACACTTTAGTTCTGGAGACTAGCGCTCAAACACATTATGCTATCATCCTGCAAATCTAGCCACCGGGTATCGAACCCGCATATTCTGATATCAACCGCCCCGAGATCCAACTTACAGCCTTTGTAAATTAAGGTACACCCATACCACGATTTACGCGACAGATACGTTCCGCGTTAAAACGAAACCACGTAAATTGAATCATGAGGAAATAGAATCGTGATGGAGATAAAATTATTCCACACCTACCGACTAATTTATGCATGCACTAACTTGAAAACCCGTATTTCGCTACGGAGTACATTCAAATTAAATACAATGCTCAATGTATGCAATTAATGGCATATATATATATATATATATATAATATATCTTACTATTAACAGCTGAAGGTAAACAAATGTTAGTTTGTTAGTCAGCAGACACGGGGACGGGCTAATCTCGCGAACCAAGCATAGCAGGATATCGCGACTGGTACCGATATACGCGGACGGCCGAGACGCGTGCACTGGTGCTATCCTTAATTTTCAAAACTTTAAACTTTTTTAATTATTCAATTAAAACCACCAAACTCGATAGAAGAGGAGAGCAGAAACAGCTGACATTCCGGGTGGGCCAGCTCCTTTCCGTTTCGCAAATTTCCACTATTTTCATGCATTCAAAATTCAACTTTTCCGTCCTCCAATCGACAATTTTTTTTTATTTCCATGTGTTTTACAACTCTTCATCTTTAAGGATACACACATTTTTATAAATTTAAAAATGTTTTTCATTGCAAACGAAGCTTTTTCCCCAAAGCAGTTTTCCGAATTTCACGAAATCGACAATTTTGATGGACAAATATTTCGGTTTTCTGCATTTATTAATGTCAATTTTACGATTTACGGCATTTTCTAGATGTTCAGCTTCCAAAATATACCAAATACATTCAATAATAAAAAAAAAGTTTTCATTCTAAAAGAGCGTACTTGCAAAACTCACTTTTAACTGAATGCCGAGTTCGTAGTTTTTCGACTTATTATTTTACTCACTAATAATTCCAGCAAGTTCGTAAAATTTGTTTCTACTTAATGAGAAACTGATAGGATTCTTCCACCACCAATTTTGAATTCGTTGGAACTGTCTTTCTATTTTTTAAGCACTTTTACCACCCGAGATTAATACAGAGGCTGTTCGCACATTTTTTAGACGATTTTGGTAAGCGGTAATAAAAAATCGTTTGCTGCAAAAGAAATAATTGCAATTGTACTATGGTTTTAAAAGTCAAAATTATCGTCTGCGGCTTTAAAGTTTTGTTTTTATTCAAAATGGCGTTTTTAACAAAGCAGTGGTTCGAAGGCTACATTTATGCTCTTTCCGAAGAGAAATATGTATACTCCGTTATCCAAAAACGATGTGAGAGTCATGGTTTTGTGATATCTAAAGCGTCGATAGGTAATATCGTCAACAAGAAAGGAAAAAAAAGTCAAATTGGAGCCCCAAGTGGGACAAAAATTCCAAACAAGTATCCAAGGAAAAAACGGACATCTTCGACTATTGCAAAGGTACGTTGTTTATTGTTAAAAGAAAATCCCCCTAGTCAAAGGACAGTTGCAAAATCATTAAAATGCTCGGTGTCCACTGTAAACAAAATGATAAACGTTGATTTAAATCTTAAGAAAGCGAAAAAACGCAATGTGCATCGTCTTCTACCAAATCATATCGCTGAACGCAGTACACGCTGCAGAATTCTATATGAGAAACACTTATCCAAAGAAAAATGGAAAACAATTGTCACAATAGATGAATCAGGGGTGTATTTAAATGATTGCAACAAAAAAAGAGCCATTTATTATCATAAAAGGGGAGAAAAAAATTTAAGTACATGGTTCAAAGAATCGAAAGAAAGTTTTTCTAAGGGATTCATGATTGTTGCTGGTTTTTCTTATAATGGCAAGTTAAAAATAAAGAGAGTGGAAAAAAAATGTCAAGATTAACTCCAAATACTATCAGGAATATATTTTATCGCCAATTTTTCTGTATGAAATACCATCGCTTTACCCACAGTGCCATCAATCTGTGAGACTCCATCAGGACAAAGCTAGCAGTCACACATCAAAATCCACTGTAAATTTCCTAAAAGAAATGGAACAAAAAACTGGTATCAAGGCCATACCCTTCACTGATATCCCTACTAAATTTCCCGATGTATCACCTATGGATTTTTGTGCTTCCGGACTTTTAAAATCTGCATTAACCAAACGTCGTCCCAAAACCCTTACGGGACTCTGGAAAGCTGTTCAGGAGGAATGGGATAGAATACCTCTTCTGACACTTCAAAAGGCATTATTATCCTGGAAATTGCGGTGTCGAAAGAAAGTTCAGAATAAGGGATGTCAAATAGAACATTTAAAACACAAGAATTTTATGTAATTTAGTTTTGTGGATACAATATACATCCTCTAAAAAATGTGTGAACAGCCTCTGTATTTACATTCGGCCTTACCGCGATACACCTGCCATCTTTTTCAACTGCATGTGTGTTCTCGTTGCGCTCTGACCTGGTAAACCCTCCGTTACGGGTTCGGTCCTAGGTAGTGCTGCATTTTCCAATTTTCCTTATCTTGGTGTTTTTTGCAAAACAGCTTAAAAATTACATTTTAAAAAATCTGAGAGTTTTCCAAACAGTGCACCCCTACATTGTAAGAAGAATCACCATGCAAAATTTCAGCCCTTTAGGTCCAGCGGTCTGTGCGTTATATGTCAGTCAGTCAGTCATGGAACTGTTTTATAAATATAAATTATTTCAAAGCAGTGTTAACGGGAAATTCCTGTATGACGGGAAAAAAATTAGACAGCGTGAATCGATGGATGGGTGTATTACAAATCTGATTAAACTTTTGTAATTGCGAAACTTCTTAAGTTTACACTAATGCTTCTAAAATTAATTCCTGTGCCAAAAATTATCTCTTAATCTTTGCCAAGTATCCGTTATCAAACGTGCCAGAGCAAAGTATTTCCGAAAACGATTCTATCCTGATAATTTCATTCTAACACAGCGTTAAATCTTACGAATATTTTTTTTTATTCCTTCCATCGATATTTTTTTTTTAAACCCTACAGCATTTATTTACTACAATGAAAAGTTTACATTGATAGAAAACTCTTAAATATGTTCGACACCTGCTCATTATTACATTTTTACATATTTTCGAGAGATTTTTCCAGAAATTTGTTAGTTTCTAAGATAAAACAGTTCAAGCTTTAACAATCATGTTAAAAAATTACCATCTTTTAACAAAATTGACGAATATTCTCACGTAAAATCCCAACTTATAGATCATTAAAACTAATTAAGAAATCACGAATATAGGGTATACTTTTAAATTTAAATTCCTTTTTCTGGAGTTTCACTTTTTTTAATGCTAAAATTATGAAAATTTCTCTCAAATAGACCAAAATTATAAAAAAAAAACTCGGTTCTAGATTTTAAATAAGTACTAAGGATGTAAATTATTCATTAAATTCCTTATTTTTTTCTTCAGATAAACGTCGCCAAGGCATTGTTATATCACTTGTTTCTAGAAATTTCGGCTAACTTGAAAAAAGCAGAAATGCAAATCCCTCAAAGTGACAATAGCCCCTTAGTGCTAATAAATTTCATAAAATTTTCTTGGCAGATTATGATGTATATTAAATATTTAATACTGGAAAACTACAGTTGAGTATGCAGTGGTTAAGAACACAAACTATGCTATGAAAGTCACCAGGGGCAAATCAAATTTTTTTTAACAACAGTATTTTGTTTTGGGGTAATAAATTTCCTTTTTAATAAATACACAATTCATAGCTCGTCTGAAATGCATTAAATATCTGTTTAAAATTCTAATTCAACTCATACAGAATTTGTTCTTAATTCAACTTGGAGTACTACAGAAATATTTTGCAATAGGAGGGCTTAGCTTTGATCTGGGAGAACAGTTAACAAGCTAGCCAGCAAAATTGTGGCATAGATTTTTTTTTTATTTATTTATTTATTCACAGCTCTATTAAGCTCTAAGTTATCTCTTTATGCTAATTCTAGGCTACACTTTGAGTATATATATGGGAAACCAGCAATATTCTTTTCTTGTTTAAATGGTAAGTTCATTTTTGTTTCTTTAGTAATGAAGTAACTAGTATTGAAAAATGCTGTACAAAATTCATGAAACTGAAACACTAATTTAAAAATTCCCTTTACAGACAATTAATCAAACCAAATCCTTTCAAAAATAAATTTATTAACATTTTAAAGAAAATTTTAACCTGTTATAAATGGTCCCCATACTTTTATAGAATACATTTCTATCTCCAGAGAGAGAGAGAGAGGGGAGAAAACAAACAGAAAAAAAAATTTTAACCATCAATAATATTTTGGAATGTTTTACAAGGATAGTTCAGGCATTTCATGACTTCCTGGTAAGTTTCAAGAAAGGATATGAAAAATAATACAATTTCTCCAAATTCTAGAGATGTTATTTTAGAGCACAAAAATTGCTTTTTAAGATAATCAGGTTTTCAAACATTGTTAACTTTACAGGAAATGACTCATATTTAAAGACCAGTGATAATAGAATTTATACAGAGACATAATGGTTTAAAATTATAATACTTAAAGCATTAGTTTAACAGTCATCATGATGCAAGTTTTTATTTATTCCTTAGTTTTTTAAGTCCATTATTCTCCTAATATTTTACTAATAATTAGAAGTTTCTAGACTTTCACAGGTTTTCCTTAAACTGTTGAAAACCCTGTAAAAACAATGCAATGGTATTATCTGAGTGTAATTTTTCTTTCTCCATGAATTTAACTCTTTTCATTCAATAAGGCAGAAAAAAATAAAGTTTCTTTGTTTTTTTATGTAAAGGAAGAGCAGCTTTCATTATCATGCTTACACGTTAATCTTTAAATATTTCTTCAGTTTTCTTTTCCCCTAGCCTGTCAGTAAAATTTTTATTTATAAAGTTTCAACTGCATTTATAAATAAAAGTTTTACTGACAGGCTAGATAAATAAGATCATACTGTTTTCTTAAATTTGATAAAATTTGTGTATTCTTTCATATGCTTCAGATAGTCTCTCACTGTAATAAAGTATATATATATATACTAGCATTATTGCCCGACGTTGCCCGGGTAGATATATAGATGTTAAATTTTTCATGCATATTGAAGCCTTCGATTGCCTTCTTCTGTTTCGACTACTCTTTGTGCTTGTTTTCTTTTTGCATCAGAAGACTTTCCAAACGAAGCACGTTTCTTTGGTGGTATTATTAGTTTTTATCCTCTATTTTAATTAAAGATAAACATCCAGATGCATTTATTCCTTTATACTTTTTAAGAGCGTCATCCGTTTAAGAATCCGTTAAAAAAATCGTCTGCATCATTTTCCGCATGAAAACGAATCATCTGCAGATTTCACAAAGCAGAGCCAGGAAAGTTGTGCTTATCTGGGAAGCCAGGGCAACACCGACTCAAACACACACATATATATATATATATATATATATATATATATATATATATATATATATATATATATATATATTGATATTGATTGAAGTGGCAAAAAGTGCTAATATCAGGCTTTTAAATGTACGCTCATGAGCCGAAACCGGACGATTCGAATGACCGGGGTTTGTGACATCACGGACTGTGCGCCGAGGCTTTGTGTTTGAGTCGGTGTTGGCCAGGGCCAAAGGTCATTCCCAATCCTCTTCCTCCCCCCCCCCCCCGTCACCCCCAAACCAACCACTCTGAACGCAGCTGGTTAGGGAAAAGGGCTAGCCACAGGGGGTACGCACACCTCTTAGAGGCACAAAAAAACCTTAAAAAATTAATTTTAAAAAAACTAATTGCACCCCAAATTTCGTTTTTCCTGATTTAAGTTTCTCTGGTTCTAAATATTAACTGTGCCGAATTTGGTCCCGGTGGGTGGAACAGTCTATGATTCTATAGCGGACAAACAAACAGACAAGCTCTTTTATATATATATATATATAGAGATATATATATATCAATTCCCCCACCACCACTAACACAGCAGGTACAGTAACCACCGCTTATAGTGATCAGTGGTTATAAGAATCAACCGCTTATAAGAATCAATATCGTGAAAACAAAAACAAATGTATTTTTCCATGTTAAAATTTTCGCTTTAAAGAATCAATCCACCGGTTTTAAGAATCAGTTTACACTCTTCGCTTTCCTTTCATTTTTCAAAAAAAAGCCACTTAAATCCTCAAAAGGCACGAAGTTCTTTTTTTTTTTAAAGAAAGATTGATAAGATGGGAGGGAATATAGTCGTAAAATTCATCCCTTTCTTTGTTAGACATAACATAATAGTTTCCCCTTAAACGCTTTAGCACAACACTGTCATATTAGCTTGACCCGGGGGCATCTTTACCCGTCCGGGTTCGATTTCACTTTTCTCCACTGACAAACAAAAATAGGAACTCTTTTTTTCCCACCTCCCACACGTAAGCTAGAAGGTGAATCTTCGTCTGAGACTATTAGTATTGAAAGAGGTATAAACAGCCTCCTGAAAACTTCATTACGTCAAACTACCATAGAAAACTTTTTCTTGCTCCCTTCCTGTAGTTGAAATGTTAAAACTGTCAAGCAGGTATGTTGTAACAAATATTGGATTTTTTTCTTCTCTTACTATAATCATGTGTATCTACTTATAGGTCTAGAAATTAAGTTGTATTTTTAAAATTATAAAAAATAATTTTAACAAAAGATAATTAACGTAAATTAAAGAGTATTTTATGGTAAATAATCTAATATATGTATATATAGGTGTGTGTGTGGCTGTCCAAAAACCTAAATTTCGGCTATAAGAATCAACCGCTTATAAGAATCAAAAACAGTAATAACAAACGTGATTCTTATAAGCGGAAATCACTGTACTTTGATCGAAGCAGGCACTGATCCATCCACATTGTGAATTCGTTGGCTTCTTTATTATACATATATTGTTACAACTTTCAGAATGAATTACAAAAGTATTTTGAAAGATATTTTAATAATGATATAACATAGATGCAATACATGCAAAAATAAAGCACCAATATTTCAAAATGGGTACTATTTATCTTCACACAGTCCTTTTGTCTTTGAGACCATTCATCAACAGAATTACGCAGGATCTCCATTAGAAAAGCTGCAGCTTCGTACACTAAGGAGCACTTCAAGCTTTCAATATAAGAATGATGTTTATAACAGACCATGCCCTCAAACACACCCAAAGCTTGTAATCCCAGAGGCTGAGATCCAAGCTCCTAGAAGGCCAGTCAACTGTCAATATGAAGTCACGCATATTTGCTTGAAATTACTTCTGGTTGTATTTAGCCTTGTGAACAGGTGCAGAATCCTGTTTGAAGCTATAAGACCGATTTTTTTTTTTTTAAACAAAGTGCTATTTAAATTCTTTACTATGGCATAGCTGCCAACCTCCCAAGAAAAAAATAAGGAACACAGCACGCGACGGAATCTAGAAAAAAAAAAAAGCAAGAGCAACAAGATGTTGTATAATATTTTCTAACACAAGAATAGAACTGTAAAATATCGCTTTCAGACAATTCTTTGACAAATTCTGATGTTTCGGATCCTATAACTAAATCTTTATCATCCTTCTGATTTTTAAATACATCAAATTTCATATTAAATACACATTTAGAGCTAGTTATGACATATTTTCCAAAATCTTGCCAACAATTCAAAAAAATTCGATAACTCTTCTCATCTTGTGAATTTTCGGCTCTTCACTTTGAAACATCACATTATATGTTTCATAAATGACAATCACATTTTTCACAAAAAATGCTAAAGCATGATCAAGGTTTGAGCTTAATGTAAGAAAAATTCTTTCTTTCCGCCGCAATATGCCTTTATTGTTGGTAGATGATGGTGACTCTGCAAGTGATTTTACTTTTTTTGCTGATTTTTGAGGAGCACATGAGGTTGGTTTTAACTGTTTTACAGAGTTAGGTGAAGCAAATGAGGTTGATTTTACTTTTTTTATAAGTTTAGGTGAAGCACATGAAGTTGACTTTCTCTTTCTTTCTAATGTTGTAGAAGCTGCTTGCTGTCCAAGAAATTTTTGTATAGTGTAAGCTGCTAGGAGAGGAAAATATGAATCTCGAAAACGCGATGTAGGGGGGAAAAAATCTATGGTGCTGCGGAAGTAAAAATACGGGACATTTTTGCTTGAAAACGTATTTTCGTAACAAAGCTTAAAAAAACGGAACGAATACGTTTTTTACGGAACACTTGGCACGTATGCTATGGGCTCCAACAGAGTTCTGATAAACTTTAGCAGATATTTTCACACCTTTCTCACAAAAATGCAGCTCTATCATACTGTCAATCCCTGGAACTCAATCCCGGGGAATATAAGCTTTTGAATGTGATTGAGGACATGGCCTGCCATAAGCATCATTCCATTATTGAAATATTGCTGCAGGCAGCAGCAGCTTTTCCAATGAAGATCCTGCATAATTCTATTGATGAATGGCCTGGGTAAACATTATGGATAGTAGCTTGCTTAGGTAAGCACAATAGGGTATAACATCTATATTTTAGGCAACTTTCATCTTCATTTTGATACGCTAATTCAAAAATTTCAAGAGGAAGATATTCGTTCATTCGTTGAGTACAAAAATTTAAAGATTTTACTGTTAAAGTAATACAGTTGAAGTCATTTTAAAGTGTTTCTTCTAGTCAACATAACCACTCTTGAGTTATAATTTTGCTCCACTAGCAGACACAATTTGGAATGAACTCATTTTAAATGCATGAAACTGAATTAAAGGTGAAAACATGTTAAATATTTTATAATGTTATTAACAGCATTTTTTTATCTTTCAACAATTATAAAAAGGGCAAAAACTCAGTCACTATTTGGTAAGTCTTTCTCCAAGCACTTTCTCTTTACGATTATAATGGGAATAGTGGGAGGTAGTCATAAAGAGAGCTACATCCTGAAAAAACAGAATGTAAGCTTCATTCAATTTTTTTTCTATTGATTAATATTGTTTTTAATGAATTTTAAATTAAATACACCATGAAGTGCTTTTTTTTCTGATGACAAGAAATTTAACATAATTCTAGGAAAAAAGACTTTGCCTCCATTTGTCAATCAGTTAAAAGGTTTTTCAACCAATGACGATGAGAGTTAAATAATTTTTTACAGGGATCACTACAGATTTCTTGTTGTACTTGTTATATTGATAATTATGCAAAATATCTGATTTTAAAAAATTTGCCATTTGACTTATGATAGCATTATGTTATTTAATATTGTTCCATCAAACAGGTTGTTTATCATGACTCATTTCTTCTCACAATTTTAACTGGGAATAACATCTAACAAAGTAATGAGTAAATATTAAATGTGTGTATGATAATTTGTAAAATGCTATGGATATCAAATCAAAATGATTACTTGTATTATAATTATTTCTTATAATTATTTTGTTGAACAAATGAAGATACAGTAATGGCTAATTATACTTTAATAATATACAGATAAACTACTCCAAATACCTCTGAGGTTCCATTTTAAGAGAATGAATTGGTTGACATATTTCACTAATATATTTATGATACTTTTAAATATAACTATATCTATTAGGTAGAAAAATTACAACTAAAATTAAATATTCCAACAGAGCTAGATAATTATAGGAAAAATGTAGACAAAACATAAACAGAAATCAAGCACTCAGGGCTCTACGCACCATAAGACAAGATTCTGTAGTAGTGATGGAACTAAACCAGAAATCGGGGTAACCAACTGGTCTCGTCATCAGGGAGCCTAACCAAATCAGTTACCTCAAGGAGAACTTTCTGAATAGGATGCAGGTCTAACCAACAGACATCCCAAGGTCCCGAGATCCCCATTGAAACAGATAGTCAAAACAAATGAAAAAACCATGGACAACTTGCACTTAGGGCTCAATGCACCATATATGCAAGTACACATACAATCCTAAAGAACACAAATGAAAAGACTACTATACCCGCTTTATAAATTTTTAGTTTGTGTTGAATTGTTTACATTATTGTAGAAAAATTACCTGACTTTTAGCTTTTTTTCATTATGCCCACATAGCGTATAAATACAAACAATTTTAGCTAGTATACCTAGAGGTATGTATTTAGAGGCATTCTTAACCCTCTGACGACCGAAGGCCCATATTGCAGCTTACCCCAAAAGACTGGTCCAGCCAAGAACAAAAAGAATCTTTCCCTTCCCCTTCAGAACATCCTGACGATTGTACTGAAATTCGTCATGGTGGGGTGCAGCCCCACTATTAGCATCAGGTGATAAAGTATGACGGGATCAGTACTAGACAATAAAAGAACGACGCTGCGGTGACATTGAACTGTTGGTAGAATGACACATATCAGGCACTAGAGGGGGGTAATCTAGGAGAATTTCGACCGGCTGTCTGTAATTCTGAATGTTCGGCCAGTTTGGCGTTCAGAGGGTTAAACATAATTTACTAATACATATATAGATGTGATGTCTCAGATACTATTCTCAATCTACTTTATTCAGTAACTTCCAAAAGATTAAAGCACTTTTACCATAAATTTGATCTTTACTAAAATATGGCAAGTTTTAATATAGTGTGACAGCTCTTTGTGGAGATAACAGTTAATCAGAAATTTTTAATCTCTCTCTTTTGGTTAACATATTCTGCTAATATGTAGCTGAAATTGCTGTTCTACTCATATATAATTACTCTTGTTGATTATATTTTAACCCTTTATGTAATATGTCTCATTTAATACGACACAATTGAGGCACATTTTAGGTAAACAGTTAAAACACAGTCATCAAGAATAATAGTATGTGAGAAGAACAGCAGTTTCAGCTAAGCGTTACCAGAATACGTGAATCAAAAGAGAGATTTTACTAAATTTTCTCATTTAGAATTTTTATTATCTATTAATAAAGAAATCAAAATTTTGTAAATAAAATTTCAGTTTATCGGTGCATAATCTAAAATTTTTCATTAATAAAATGCTGGTACCTGTATTACACTCAAAAGAACCAAAATGTTTAAATTTCATTTAACCAATATTGAACGCATCACTGAAATATTTGCAATGAAAATTTTGGTTTACACACTTAATAAGGAATCACTAAGAGTTCATTCGTTTAGTGTTTCAAATTCCATAGTCAAAACAAAAACAGAAAATGAAGTAGATAATAGTGTAAAACCGACAAAAATATAACATTTATAATTTATAGAATTATAAAATGAATATAAAAATATCCTTGAAAATATTTTTTTAATACGGAAGTCATTAAATAAACAGAACGAAATGAGGCACAGATACAAAACAAAAGCAAGTATATAAATAAATACAATACGAAAACTGTTTGATACCTATCAGACAAAAAAATAATTAATATTCTCTTATCTATAAAAAACACAGGTAATTATGTTTCAAATACAAATTTTTCGACGTCAGTTTGAATTCACTAGTAACTTCATGTAGTAAATGACTGAGACGAAAAGGATGCTAGATTTAAGCTCTTAATTACTGCTACAAAAAAAAATATCATTAAAAACTTACCGATAATTTGCGAAGCTAAAACAACGCTAAAAAGTGCTTGAACTAAACAAAGATAGGCAACATTAAAATTGCGTCTCACCAACATCGCCATGTTTCTCATATTCTCATTTAATGGAAAAATTCTGGTTGCCACAAAGAAGATATCGCAAAAATGAACTTTCTACATTCATGCTCTCCAAGTACTCGCCATGTCTGTTTCTATTGGGCGCTTATTCCTCTCCTGGTAACCCACGCCCACGTAGATAACGATTATTTTTTCACGCGTGCAGTTATCTTATGCATTGGGTCCTTCTTTCTGGGAAATTTTTAGCTTGAGTAAAACGTCGCTCACGTCTCTACAGTTTCCCACAAATTCCTCCTACCAAAATGGATTCATTCTTTCTCCCTTGATAAAACTTTCGATTGTATAGGATTGGCACCTTTAGTAAGATAAAGATGTTGGTTGTACTACTCACGACTTATATTTAGCTAAAGGCCAAACGTACAAAGTGTACTTTGATACAAGGGTTAAAAATAACAGCAACAGTAAAAAGAGAGATAAAAAGAGATGATACGCTTGAAATGACTTATATCTCAGGTTGATAGAACATTAAAAACCATATTTCTTCCTTATTTCTCCAGAGAGATTTTTGAAATTGTTCATAAAAATGACATATCCCTAGCTTCTCAGATATGAATAGATTTCCCTAGATCTGAGAGGGAGGGATCACCCCCTCCGCCGTTAAGATCACCGCTGTTAAGGCTATTTTCGGAGAACCTGGGCCAAAGGCCTTCCCCAAAGACACCCCCAGACAAGCAAGACAATCGAGTTATTACGCAATTTTCAACGAATATCTAATACGTCACGGGAGAAGAAAATATTGAAGCCGATGCTTTTCCAGAATTAATACGATTTCCACACTTTCTCCAATTGATTATCCAACCATAGCCGAATTTCAAGATGATAAAGATTTAACAATATTGAAATGTAAGCAGAGGCTGAAAATGGTTCAAATTCTCATTACAGACACCGAGAAATCAATCTATTGTGATGTTTCACCAACAGTAACCGCCCATACATTCCTCCAAATTTTCGTCGACAGAAATTTTCATCTATTCATACCCTATCACATCCAGGGATTAGAAGCACAAGGAAACTAATCACGAAAAGATTCATATGGCCAAATATCAATAAAGATTGTCAATTATGATGTAGGGCATGTCTGGAATGCCAACGGTCTAAAGTTCAAAGACATACGCAATCAACTTTAATGAACTTTTAAGTTCCATTCGAACGTTTTCAACACACCCACATTGATATTGTTGGACCCTGACATACATGCCAAGGCTTCAGATCGATTGCTAACGATGATTGATCGTTTTTCAAGATGGGTTGAAGCACTTCCTATAGCAAATCAATCGGCAGAAACAGTTGCAAAAGGCATGGTTTCAACCTTTCAGCCTGATATGTCGTTTCGGAACGTCTCATCGTATTACGCCTGTCCAAGGACTACAGTTTGAAAGTCAACTTTTCTTATCATTGAGTAAACATTTTGGCTTTCAGACCACTGGGACTATTGCATACCATCCACAGTCGAATGGATTAATTGAGCGGCAGCACAGAACTTTAAAAGCTAGCTTAAAGGGCCATTTACAGCAAAGCAAATCTTGGCTAAAGCAGAGGTAGACGCTTTACCATTTGTTCTTCTTGGATTACGCACTGCTGTGAAAGAAGATATAGGATACTCTTCAGCTGGGATTCTTTGGGCCTGTTCACATAGGAGTCCGTTGCGTTGCGTTAAGGAAAAGATGACGTTGAGACGAAAATAAACCAATCATATGCCTCCAAACGATTAGCAATGAAATTTTTAACGCCTATGATTGGTTTATTTTCGTCTTAACATCATATTTTCCTTAACGCAACGCAACGCAACGCAACGGACTCCTATGTGAACAGGCCCTTTATGGAAGTCCACTCTGTTTACCTGGAGAGTTTATTACCAAGATTCTTAATGTCCCGCATTCAGATTTCGTTCAGAAGCTACAAAGTGTTAGGGCCTGTTCACACAGGAGTCCGTTGCTTAGCGATAGGGCCTGTTCACATAGGAGTCCGTTGCGTTGCGGTAAGGAAAAGATGACGTTGAGACGAAATTAAACCAATCATAAGGCGTTAAAAATTTCATTGCTAATCGTTTGGAGGCATATGATTGGTTTATTTTCGTCTCAACGTCATCTTTTCCTTAACGCAACGCAACGGACTCCTGTGTGAACAGGCCCTTAAGGGAAAGATGACGTTAAGACGAAAATAAACCAATCATAGGCGTTAAAAATTTCGTTGCTAATCGTTTGGAGGTTTGTTATTGGTTAAATATATTTCAATACTTTAACGCTCCGCAACGGACTCCTATGTGAACAGGCCCTTATACGTGGCATGAAACCTTCTGCAACGACTACTCATGGCAATAAAACCGTCTTTGTTTCAAAGCAATTTTCGAATTGCTCTCCTGTTTTCGTGTACAATAACACGGCCACTTCATCTTTACAACCAGTTTATCTTGGTCCTTATGTTGTCAAACACCGAGCACCAAAATGCTTCGATATAGACATTAAGAGAACTCTCAAAAGAATATCAATTGATAGACTAAAACCATGCTTTATTCTAAATGACTACACAGAGCAGTCTGGAAACTTCCATGTCCAAAGATGAGGCAGGCTCACCTCCCCAGTACAAACTTCTGGAAGGAATCTCGCTTACGATCGATCCCAACGCTACTACACGCAGTGGAAGAACTGTCAGGTGTCCGCCTCATTTAAAAGATTATGTCTTCTAACTGTTCTCACTGGGAGGGAAGTGTATAGCACCTCTTATATTGTTTCTAAAACTATTTATCTTTGTGAAGTGGCAAATACATTATTTTTTTTATCCTTGAAAAATGAAAATAAAAATGTTGTTCTTTTTGTTCCTGTTATCAAATTCTCCAATCGTTATTTATTTAAATGGTTAAAAGGTAGTCGAAGTTTTATGAAAACGATTATTTCAACATCCCCTTCAGTTTTAACTCTAGTGATTACTATGAGCAATTTGAACAAGGGTGCTCGTTAAATTAGTTAGTAGAGGTTTTTAAGATAAAATTACTTTACAATAGATTATTGTGCTGAATTATGAGAAGTTAGTTTAAATGAACAATTAACTAGGAGTAGTTATAGAAAATTTAGACAGACATTCCTCTCACTGAAAAAAAAATTAAAAAGACAAAATGTAAAAGAAACAAAATAAAATTAGGAAATTCATTGAATATTTATATAGTAAATATTACAAAATCCATATGGGTTTTATTAAAAAAAAATTAAATAGTAAAGTATAGTTTTACTTAAGATAACTTATTTTGTTGTTGTTGTTATCTTGCCCGGGTGATATATTGTGATATATGATATACTGCGAGACATTGCAATAACATAAATTCTACCCAGTAAACCATTTTCTTGGGATTTAAACATATTTCTCTTGATCCAAGGAATCCATATAAAAATTTTTTCGCTCTGTCTTTAATGTTCGATGATGGTAAGAGGAGTGGGATGTTGTCAAGACGTGATAGAAATTTTTGACGTGAGATTAGTTTAGCTGAATTTTTTTCTGTGATCAGCTGTCAATAAGCGGTAAGTCATATCACTCTAAAGTAAGTCAAAGTCATGTAGTTGACAGAGTACCTAGCGGAGGGTCGAAGACCCTCGCTTTACCTCCGACCGTAAGATGTTATAATCGAAGTATGTTTCTTCTTTTGGGCACTTTGCTTTACATCTTGAACAGCAGGCACGACAGCTTAAGGGCCTGTTCACATAGGAGTCCGTTGCGTTGCGTTAAGGAAAAGATGACGTTGAGAAGAAAATAAACCAATTATAGGCGTTAAAAATTTCATTGCTAATCGTTTGGAGGCATATGATTGGTTTATTTTCGTCTCAACGTCATCTTTTCTTTAACGCAACGCAACGGACTCCTATGTGAACAGACCCTAACTCTTCCGCAAAACAGCGACGAGATGAAGATGGCTGTGGCAAGCTTCCATCAGGGGGGAGAGAAGGATCGATGCTCTCACAGGGCGAGGGACTGGCAATGACAGCTCCATCAGCCAGGCGTGCAAGACAGCGTCCGAGCGAGCCAGATAACAAGGGGTAGTTTGGAGAGAGAGAGCGCAAAAGTGACTCCTTAACGGGCGAGAGAGAGAAAGAGAGAGACAACTCAGTAAAAGCAGGAAACAAAAAGAAAAACTCGTTTCCAAACATATGGTTGCAAACAAAACTGACAAAATCTCAACTAAGAACCCCACCAACAGTTATCTCCTTCTCCTCTTTTTGGAGGGAGGGAGAGTATTATCAGGCCGGTAAAGCAGGAACCTGGGTCGCTTTTCAGACGACGGGATACTCGGGTCGTACGCCGGTATCGAATGAAGTATAGGGTTCTAAAGAGAGTTAATACCTCTATGAAATTTCCATCCAAGTTTCTTAATTTCGGGTAAAATGACCTAATCTTGATGTCATTTCACGTACCACTCCGCAGAGACACAATCCATGTCAATAGATAGCTTAGGGAAACATGTGCAGCCTTAAACTTTCGAACCACGTCTTCCATCTGTAGGCGCCAGGTTAGTTTCGAGTCTAGATCACACCTAGGTACTTGTAAGAGTCAGGCCCTGATTTTCCATTAGGCCCAGTAGGCCCGGGCCCAGGGGCCCCCGGATTTTTGGGCCCCCCAAAAAAAGTTTTATTTTCGAAAAAAAAATTCCCAATTCAATTTTTTTTATTTTACCTTTTTTAATAGCAATTTTTTATATATCCTTTCAAATTTGATTGATAGGTTCATCATTTGTATAATTGTATGTATAGTTCATCATATGTATGCTATAGTGTATATAAGGGATTAATAAGTTTTTTTCTGGTTGCATTCATTGTATTGGTGCTTTAATGATAAAGTTAATATGTTGTATTGCTTTTTGTTATTTGATAATGCTCTAGGCTTCTGCGCTTCAAATAGCCAATTCTTGGTAAAATGGTACTTTCACAATGATTGATCCTTGATTATTTTTCTTGTGTGTCAATTTTGGAAATTTTACGCCCACATCAGTGTTAGGGGGCCCCCATCCTGAGTTGTGCCTACAGTCAAGAATTTTCTAAATCTGGCCCTGGTAAGAGTCAGCCCAGGGAATCCGCTCTTGATTAAGAAGGAAGTTACTACCTGGTGGGATAGAACTACCCGAGAAATACACGGTGGCACATTTACTCGCGTTTACTTTAATTCTTCATGTAAGAAGCCTTTCACTATACGCATTTAAATATTTTTGGAGCCTCTGGAACACAATGTGACGGTGCCTGTGAGAAAAAATAATGGTGGTATTATCGGCATATAACGCTAAGTCGACGTTAAGATGATTAAGCTTATCGTTCACGTAAATATTGAATAATTTAGGTCCTAGTAGGCTGCTTTGGGGACCTCCACTTTTAATGGTCCTAGGAGAGGAGATACTATCTCCGACACGAACTGAAAATGATCTGCCGGAAAGATAGCCACAGAGGATTTTATCAGTTGGTAGGGAAACTTGACTTTAAGGAGTTTGAAGATAAGACCGTCATAGCGAATTCGGTCGAACGCTTTGCTAATATCCACGACTATGACACCAATCATTTGACCTTTAGAACGGGCATCCTGAATAAGCTCCATAACAATCCATAGCTGAATTTGAGTAGAATGCTGAATGTCACTCCTTAATGAAACTCCTTTCTATTAAAAATACAAAAAAATATAGATAAGATATACATTAACAACAGAAATCAATAATTTTTCAAAAGAAAAACAATTTCAAAAGAATAACAAGACAAAACACAATGTACTGGTTATATGTAGTATCTCTCATACCTCTATATTTGGCAAAAAGGTATGGATATAAATTAACATCAGAAATTAATATATTTTAAGAATAAAAAGAAAAACAATTATCTTAATTACTACCATAAAATATAAATATTAAAGAAAACAAATGTTGCTACATGTACAACTTACTCCCCCGAATTCAATGTAACGTTTTAGCTCTTTAGCTAGTTAGCTAGTTAGCTTTTTAGCCGATCCGTATTCAAATGCCCAAAATGAGCGAAATATCCGGTCACCTGTTAGCTAACGCTTGCTAGGTGGTTTCTGTGGTGGTGTTTATGTTTTGATTAAGGTTTCGACTAGTTTCTACTGTTTGAAGTTAGTAATTAACTCTTTCTTGTATTTTGGAATATTCCAAATTCTGTTTATTTAGCAGTTACGTAAAATACGTTATAAATAAGCAAATTATCTTTTGTTAATTAAATTAATCTTTTGTTACGTGCACTTTAAAAAAATGTTTGCCGTTATGTATAATGATTTTGAAATTTACAGTAGATATATTATGATATTAGTGATAAGTATAATGATTTGAGAATTTCTGTAGCTTTAACCGCTTTTGCTCTTGTTGTAAAATGGTGGAGTTATATACAGTTCGCACACACAAACGAAATTAACTATCAAACATTTGATCTCTTCTCTGTTTAGATATCCGTAGAGGAAGAACACAGAAGAATTTTAGAAAATACGTTTAATTAATCATTCTTTGTGCTAGAGAATGAGAACTGTATCAATCAACAGAAACATATCAATAACATTACAAAACATTTGGATCTAAGCTGGAAAGCATTTTTGAAATTTATATTCCTCTTCTTAGTCAAATTACAAGCTTCAAGCCCTATACCTGTTCCAGGAAATTAAATTTTCATGTATATAAAATGGGTTGTTCTTCCTAGCTGTTGCTCTTTTTCAATAAAAACCTTAGTGGATATTGATTTTTCCCCATTTATTACTCTTTTGCATAAAAAGAGGAAACTGCTCTCCCATGTGTGCAGTAATTGAGTAATTGTTTTGATGGGTTAAATTTTGTCAGTATGTAATTGAATGCTTACTTAGAAGAAACTTGTTTTTCAATCTAAAAAAAGTACAGCTAGATTATGTCTTTAAGTATGATTTTCATTGATTTCTGTTTGTTTCAATTTTATAAAAATGTGGTTAATCCCAGTTTCCAGAACTTCACATTAAAAAAAAAAAGTAAACAAAACTTTCCTCCTTAATGTGGATACAGTGGTGCCTCGGAGTTCGTCGGTAATCCGTTCCTTGGAAACCGACGAACTCCGAACCAAATTATCCCATAAGAATTAATGTAAAACGAATTAATCCGTTCCACGACCTCGTGGTCGACCATTATCTTTATTATTTTCGCCTTGTTTTTAAACTATTATTGCTAAATAATAACAAATTAAGTTGAATTACATTGTTATTACAAGAAATGTAAAGAAATAAATGCTAAATTAGAAAATGACGGAAGGCAATTCACTTGGAGGAGTCTTTTCTCTGCGCATCCTTTTTATCCCACTAGGACCTGGTTGAGGCTCATCACTAGTTGTTTTTTCTACAGGGGTTTGCTTAAAATAGCAATCGAGCGTTACCTGCCTCTTCCGATTTCTTAGTAAATTATTGAAGAACGGCATGATGGAATCGTTCATCTTATTGATGACAGAACAGGCCATGGTTTTATTCGGGTGGAAATTGTCTATTGTAACTTCAATTGTTGTCCACATACGAAGTGTTTGTTTCAGTTCATCTGTCGTTATTGCTTTCTGCTCTTCCTCTTCCTCCCCCTAACTATCAGCAGTAATTATTTCGACCCTTTCAGCACGTTGTTTTTCGTCCTGCAACTGCTGCAAGTCTTCCGTGGTGAGATCTTTACGATTCGAGTCCACCAACTCCTCGACATCGTCAGCATTTGCTTCGAGACGTAGATCGTTGCAGAGATCTAAAATCTCTCTCATCATACTCGCCTCCTCCCGTATTTGTTCCGTCTCTAACCCCTCAAAGTCTCGCTCGGAAACAGCTGATGGCAATAACTTCCTACAAGCAGAGTTTAGAGTTTTTCTCGTGACCTCGGTCCAAGCCTTATCTATCAGTTGAACAACCTGATAGACATTATAGCAGTTTTTCCAGAAATCTTTTAATGTCAAAGCGGTCGAATTGGTATTATCGAAACACTTTTGAAACGTGTTTCGTATAGTTTCTTGAAATTGGCCATCACAAATTGATCCATGGGCTGGATAAGGGAAGTGGTGTTAGGTGGCAGATATTTCACAGTAATCCCCTCAATTCTTCACCTAAATCCCAGCAATTCTGCTTCCAATTCTTCACCTAAATCTGGTGGATGTGCCGGTGCATTATCGAGGACGAGAACACATCGCAATGACAACCCCTTTTCCTTCAGATATTTTTTCACCATGGGCTCAAACACTTTCCTGACCCACTCGAGAAACAATACCCGAGTTACCCATGCCTTAGCGTTAAAACGGCACATCACTGGTAAACTGTCTTTGCACACATTGAAACGCTTAAATTCCCTAGGTTTTTCAGAGTGGTACACTAATAAAGGCTTAACCTTGAAATCACCACTCGCGTTTGCACACAGGAGGAGCTTGAGTCTGTCTTTCATGGGTTTATGACCCGAAAGAGTTGCTTCTTCTGCCGTGATGTAGGTTCTTTTGGGCATTTTCTTCCAAAATAAACCTGTTTCATCACTGTTAAATATCTGAGATGAAACAAAACCACCAGCTTCAATAAATTCACCGAATTCTTGCACATACTCACCGGCTGCTTTTTTATCGACGCTTGCTGCTTCGCCGTGTCAAACGACGCTGTGTCCGCCATGTCTCCGTGTGAAACGCCAAAACCAACCTGAAGATGTTAGAAAGTCCATCTTTTCTTCATCGTCTTTCGTTATGTTTGTGTAAATCTCTTTCGCCTTTTCACAAATAATGTTTTGATCTACACTGTCACCAGCACGCTGCTTTTCCTTTATCCACAGCAAGAGAAGTTTCTCCATTTCGTTTAGAGCATGTGGTCGTTGCTTAGCACTCGCCGCATGTGACACCGTTGGTAAAACAGTAGCTTCTTTTATTTTGTGCCTATGATTCCTGTATGTACTTGCCGTTGATCTTGGTAAATTATACTGTCTAGCTACATCTGCCACTTTCATGCCTTGCTCAATTTTTGAGATTATTTCCCTCTTAGTTTCGATTGATACAAAGTTCATTGTTCGTTTTTGCTTTGAGTCAGCAGCAGCAACTGTTTTCGGACCCATTTTCGAATACTATTTTTAACAATTTATATAAAAAAATCACTGTATACAGTACTATAAATACAGTACACTGTATATACACTACACTTCAGTATATATATACGCACTAAACGCAATTTATAATGGGTATCAATGCGAAGTTTTGTTTCACAAAGTGCTGCTTTCAATCGATGTGTACTACACGAAGGTCGACGCGAGACTGGGCAACACCTTCTCTCAGCGGAAAGCCGGCTCTCACGTGACCTCAAAATGCGTGACGTATGTTTCCGCTGAGAGAAGGTGTTGGACTGGGTCCTTTGTTTGAATGCGCTCTCAGCTAGCGGGTGCATGGGGGGAAAAGCGACGAACTCCGACGAGACCGACGAACTCCGGTAACAAATTTGCGATGAAATAACCGACGAACTCCGAGGTACTACTGTAATTGGTTTGCAGGTGAATATTACGCTTGGTTGTAGGAAATTGTATCAGATAAAACAATTAAAGTACCTATAACCATGACAATTTATGTGTACTTCATTTTTCCTATCTATCTCGAATTCAACAAGTTGTATTTAGAATATATTTCTGGTTTCTGAGGTGGTGCTTTTGTTTTGATTAAGGTTTCAACTAGTTTCTACTGTTTAAGTTAGTAATTAACTCTTTCTTGTATTTTTGAATATTCTAAATTCTATTTATTTAGCTGTTACGTAAAACACGTTATAAATAAGCAAATTATCTTTGTTAATTAGATTAATCCTCTGTTACGTGCATTTAAAAACATTTTCATGTTTACCGTTATATATAATGATTTGGATACAGTAGATCTATTATGGTATTAGTGATTAGTATAATGATTTGAGAATTCTGTAGCTTTAACCGCTTTTGCTCGTGTTGCAAAATGGAGCAGTTATATACAGTTTGCACACACAAACAAAATATAGATTTTAACTATCAAACATTTGATCTCTTCTCAGTTTAGATATCCGTAGTAAAAGAACACAGAAGAATTTTAGAAAATACGTTTAATTAAGCATTCTTCGTGCTAGAGAATGAGAAGTGAATCAATCAACATAAACCTACTAATAACACTACAAAACATTTGTATCGAAGCTGGAAAGCATTTTAAAAATTTATATTCCTCTTCCCAGACAAATTACAAGCTTTAAGTCTGTTCCAGGAAATTAAATTTTGATGTATACAAAATGGGTTGTTCTTCCTGGCTGTTGCTCTTTTTTGATAAAAACCTTAGTGGATATTGATTTTTTCCCATCTATTACTCTTTTGCACAAAAGGAGCAATTTTATCTAGTATGTCTGTGTGGAAACTGCTCTGCCATGTGTGCAGTAATTGTTTTGATGTGTTAAATTTTGTCAGTGTGTAATTGAATGATTACCTAGAAAAAACTTTTTTTTCAATCTAAAAAAAAGTACAGCTATAATATGTCTTTAAGTATGATTTTCATAAGCATAACATTGATTTCTGTTTGTTTCAATTTTATAAAATGTGGTTTATCCCAGTTTCCAGGACTTTACTTTTTTTATATGTAAACAAAATTTAAGTGTCAGAAAAAGTCATGCCTTATCAAAAACAGTTACTAATGTTAAATTTTAGAATGTACAAGCTTATTTCTGACCTGATATAATGTCCTATTTAATTAATCAAACTATAACTAAAATCGAATTTGGCTTAGCTATGGGTATTGAAATTTCAGCCAGGACTATGAAATTTGGTACAAACCATGTTTGTTTAACTGTTATATTTATAATGTGATTCAATCAAATGCTTGTTGACTGTTCTCTGTGTATTTCTTCAGAAAATTCTAAATTATTTGTGAAATTGTATTTTTTTCTGCATGACTACAAAATTTAAGGTAACTTTCAATTTTTTTGACCACAAATTGAATAAAATATAGTAACTTAACTATGCAGTACTTCATTACTTTATCTTTTAAACATTGCTTATTTGCACCTAGTGTAATGAATGAAAGGAATATCTTTAAATTGTATATTTGAATAGGTATGAGCCAAAATCAGTTGATAGTCGACAAAAACAAAGTACTATCAATTGTATTCCATTGTAATTGATAGTACTTTGCAGATATGTCATTCTGTAAATTAAAATACTAAACTATAAAACTATAATGCAGCTGAGTATTTTACTGCCCTATTCCACATATAGAAAAAGATTAATACAGAAATTAATTACATTTAATTTTGTTTGACTGTTATATTTGTGAAACTGTGTTTTTTTCTGCATGACTACAACATTTAAGATAACTTGAAATTTTAAATTTTTATCGTCACAAATTGAAAAAAGATAGTAACTTAAGTATGCAGTACTTCAAATACTTTATCTTTTAAACATTGCTTATTTGCACCTAGTGTAAGGAATGAAATGAATATCTTAAAATTGTATATTTGCAATGAACCAAAATCAGTGATAGTCAACAAAAACAAAGTACTATCAATTGTATTCCGTTGTACTTCAATTGAACTCGATTTAGCATTTTCTTCATTTACACATGGATATGTTTGAAAGAGTGTAAATATATCGATTTTCTTAAAAGGATATTGTATCAACATTTAAAAGATTGAGCTAAATGAATTCTTGTGCAGTGCTGTATTTATACTGAAGCAGTGTTTGTACTTGTAATTTTTTTGGCTACTATTAATTGTGATGCATAATTTGAATGTTATGACCTCTAAATCTTAACTGAGAATAATCAGGTGAGTACATCTTAAATAATACTATTTAGTTTAAAGTTTGTCTGTATAATATAATGTGTATATTTGAAAATTTTAAATACAATACTGTTAGTTTTAAATACCATGCTGTTAGTATAAACTTCAGAGATTTGAATGTGTTTTATTTCAGATGGGAAACACATCAATGTGATAACTATTTTAAAAGCTTTTATTAAATGTATTTAATTGAAACAAGGACATCACATAAAGTTCAGTGTATCATTTTATCAGAAAATTTTTTTTATGTCAAAATAAATAGCTTTTGGAAGGTTAGATTACTGAATACAACGATGTTTTAACATTTAGCTAAACTTTGTTTTAAATATATTTTACTTCATATCCTCCATATTCGTAATATTTTTCATCATCTGTATTCTCTACTAATTGCTTTAAAAAAACGTGGCATTTTGCTAAAAGAAAAGAAAAATAAAGCTTCCTGTAATTTAACATAGTGAATTGTAAATATTTCAAATAAAGTTGAACATACAAATATTTTCATAATTCTAAGTATTCTATCCACAAATTTAAAATCATTTGATTTATTTTTCTTTTGTTGCGTATTCAGGCATTACTCATTTTTATTATTTTTATTTTATCAGTTCCGAAGTTTCCATGTTTGTTTACATTTGATGTCGCGCTGGCGATGAATTTGGGCTGTCTGATTGGCTTACTGAGAGCATTCGCTTAAAATCTTCCGAGGTTTGCCGAACATTCCCTCGTTGGAGAGTGGTGCTCGGATCGGAGAGCGAACGGGCCATTTGAATGGCGATGTGCTGACAGTTAGCAAAATTGAGGTTTGCTAAAGAGCTAACTAGCTAAAGAGCTAAAACGTTACATTGAATTCGGCCCACGTCACATTATATATCTGTCTCTCTTAGACGCTTGCACTTTAGATAAAATCAAGCGGTTTCCAGGATTGTTATCAAACAACTAAGTATCACAAGCAGCCAGAGCTTTTTCTCCTCTGTCTATCAAACTTTTTTGATCGTTAAAAAAGGTGAAAATTTCAAACCAGGATATCATGATGAAGTGTCTTGTATAAATTAATGAAATAAAAAAGAAAAACATGACTATGAATTTGAACAAAAAATGTTACAATTGAAACAAATTCTGAGCCATTAGAAATAAACACTACTTCATTTTTAAAAAATTAAATGAGAATGTTGCAGCAATCAGTTTATTTTATCAGTTAAAGTCTGTTATTAATGTAAAGTAATTGTTTATGAAGCATAAGCAGTTATAAAGAATACACAGCTCAAACAATTAATGTTACCAAACACTACTTTTCAATATTTATAATGCAAAGCAATAACAAAAAGGCTTTAACAGGCATATTACGGGGAAAAACATCTACTTACTGAATATTACATTATTCACATAAACAGATACAACATAAAAAAAGCTGTTAATAAACATTAAATAAAGAATTTGAGGAGTATCACTTCCACTAACTGTATGATATAAGAACAATGCAAAACAAATCAATTATTTCATGCTTCATACTTTTAGAGTGCTGCATTAAACTATTATCAGGTTAGATGCCTGAATTGGATTGATGGAAACAGATTTTAAAACTTAACAAATAATATTTATTCAATCTCCGAACATCACCTTTCGGTTATACAGCAGCAAGCGAAGTGTTCGCGAGCATCGAGAGAATTCTCGGGATACAATACTGCCACGCCACCTATCGGTGTTGTGCAACATAAAATGACACTGAATGGTGGTGCCATCTATTATACAGTAAATGAATGAAATGCACTTATAAATTAAATGAAATAAGTTATCACTACAATAGTATCCCTCCAGTGATGAACTTGTGAAGGAACGACAAAATGTTAAAAATAAGTATTAAATATACAATGATTAAAAAAAAAAATATCTTTCACATACATTGTTCTTTGGGAGATACCTGATGCAAACTTACTAGACAAATAAAATGAAAAAAAAATAATATATATGGCATATAAATTCGACATATTAATATGTAAAGAAAACAGTCTGGGTAATATCTGAATGTAATAAACATTTCACTTGTATATACCATAATTAATATATGTCCCTGAATACAAAATGCTGCAAAGGTTAAAGAGAAATAATTTACTTTACAAAATATGAATATGTATATACCTGTCAAAATTTGAATGTAATATATATGATGCAATTTTCAAAATGTTTTACAAAATGAATATATACAAAATGTTTTAACCAATTTCTGTTATTAACCTCTTATTAAATTTTACACGTCTACCAGATTTAGTTACTTGAGTTTTTACAGTCTCAGGATTTTCTGGTGATTTCTTTTCGTTTGGTTGGGTTTCAGGGTAATCAGTCTCAGGTAAGTCATTAAATAGAAAAGCTGGCTTGACTCTATCAAGTGAGACACAACTTTTCTTCCCATTTAAGTCTATGGTGATGTTTTTGGTCTCTCGTGAAAGTACTGCATGAGGACCAGTGTAGGGTTGTGACAAGGGTGGACTGACTTTATCCACTCTTAGAAATACATGAGAGCAAGTGTTTAATTCTGGGTGCACAAAAACCTTGGATTTCACATGATGGGATGTAGGGATGGGTTTGATGTGATTCATCCTTTCCCGCAATTGTTGGATGAAATTGTTTTGTGAAATTTTATTCGGTGAAGATTCTGTACACAAATCTGCTGGAAGTTTGAGTGAAACACCATACACTAAGTCAGCGCTGGATGCATTTATATCTGTTTTCACAGCAGCTCTCAGTCCAAGTAAGATGGCAGGTAAGCATTCAGTCCATCTAGGATTTTCATGAGCCTTTATAGCACTCTTTAGGACACGGTGGAAACGTTCCACTAAACCATTCGACTGAGGGTGGAAAGCAGTTGTTCTAATTCTGGTCGTGCCAAGCATATTTGTCAACTCTCGAAAGAGATGGGACTCAAATTGTCGACCTTGGTCTGTTGTTATGGTGGAAGGACATCCAAAACGACAGATCCAACCACTGAACAGAGCACGACATACAGTTTCTGCAGTAATATCAGCAATAGGCACTACCTCAGGCCATCTTGTAAATCTATCGATGATTGTCAGACAGTAGGTCTGCCCTTCTGATGGAGGTAAGGGACCTATCAAATCGATGTGGATGTGAGAAAATCTTGCATCAGGTGATGCGAAAGTGCCTAAAGGTGTCTTGGTGTGCCTGATCACTTTTGATCGCTGGCATGCAATGCAGCTTTTCACCCATTCCTTAAGATGTTTCTTCATCTGAGGCCAAACATACCTGGATGAAATTAGTTGTGTAGTTGCTACTACACCTGGATGTGCAAGGTTATGAAAGTGTTCAAAAAGAGTTCTGCGAAAATTTTCTGGTACAAATGGTCGAGGTACATCTGTAGAGACATCACATAAAAGTTTGGTATTTGTCACTGGACTGGGGATGTATTTAAATTGTAAAGAAGTACAATTTTCAGTCTGCAATTTTTTTAATTCAGGATCAATTCTTTGGGCATCTGCGAAAGCATTGAAATCTAGAAAAAATGAATTGGAGATAGGGCTGATTTCTACTCTAGATAGAGCATCAGCTACTGTATTGTTGATTCCACTAGTATGGCGAATGTCAGTGCTGAATTGTGATATGTAGTCAAGATTCCGCCACTGACGAGGGCTGCATTTCTCAGGTTTCTGTTTAAAAGCATAGATGAGAGGCTTTTGGTCCGTGTATATTGTGAAGCTGCGACCTTCTAGCATATGTTGAAATCGCTTTACAGCTGTGTATATTGTCAACAGTTCTCGGTCATAAGTAGAGAATTTCTGCTGACTTTTTGAAAGCTTCACAGACATAAATGCAATTGGCTCCCATCTGTTTTCATGCACTTGCATAAGAGAACCGCCAACAGCAAAATCGCTGGCATCAACCCATACACTTAATTTTGCACCTGGAATAGGATGGTGAAATAGAGTTGCTTCTGCTAAAGCACTTTTTGCATCATTGAATGCTTGTTCAGCCTCCTCATTCCATTGAAGTGTATCCTGGGGATTATTGCGAGTGGGTCTTTTAGATTTCTTTTTATTTTTAATTCCCTCTAACAGTTTATTTAAAGGTGCTAAAATGTGTGCTGCTTTTTGTATAAACCGCCGATAGAAATTTAGAAGCCCTAAGAATCGTCTCAATTGTGTTAGTGTATTTGGTTTTGGAAATTTTAATATGCAGTCCACTCTATCTGTTAAGGGTTCAATTCCAAATTCAGAAACTTTATAGCCTAAGAATTGAATTGATGACACGCCAAAAATACATTTAGAGGGTTTTAAACTGAGTCCATATTTTTGTAAATGCTCAAATACAATGCGGAGATGCTCGATATGCTCCTCTGGAGATTTTGAAGCGACTAAAATGTCATCAACAAAGGCATAAACAAAATGAAGTCCACGAGTTACCTCATCAATGAACCTTTGAAACGTTGCTGCAGCATTGCAGAGGCCAAATTGCATTCGAGTACTCTCAAATAATCCAAAAGGTGTTATTATGGCACTCTTATGGATATCTGCTGGGTTGATTGGAATTTGGTGATAAGCCTTAATCAGATCTATGTGCGAAAATATTTTTGTACCATGTAAGTTAGACGTAAAGTCCAAAATGTTTGGAACTGAATAGTTGTCTTTAATTGTTTGAGCATTAAGTGCTCGGTAATCTCCAACTGGTCTCCATTCAGCGCTGTCTTTCTTCGGCACCATGTGCAAAGGTGATGCGAAATTGCTTTTAGAAGGACGCATGTGACCTAGTTCGATCATGGTTTGAATTTCGTCCTTAGCAATGCGCAGACGGTCAGGTGCGAGACGGCGTGCTTTTGCTGTTACAGGAGGACCAGTTGTTTGTATATAATGCACAACCGAATGTTTAACTTCTTGGTCTGGACGAGGGGGGGTAGTGATTTCGGGGAAATCCAATAATAATTTATGATAAACACTATCGCCTGATACAGTTTTAATTGAATGAATCGCACTGTTCTTTAGTATGCAGGGCGAGGTAATATTAGTTTGGCAGTCAATTAAATTTTTGGAGGTTAAGTTAGGCATTAGATTAAAATTATATAAAAAATCAGCACCAATTATTGGGTTGGATACATTCCCACCTAAAAATGTCCATTTGAAAATTTTCCTAAGACCAATATCTAAAGAAAGGGTTTGAGTTGTATAGACCTGAATTGGCGAGGTGTTAGCTGCCGAAAGTGTCATTTGTAATGCGTTTCTTTTTTGTAACCTTGAAGCAGGGATGATGGAAACATCACTTCCTGTGTCAATCAAAAAATTAACATTGGTACGCCGATCGTGCACGAACAGGTGACGGGAGTTTAATGGCAAGGTGATAGTCGCCTCTACACCCGGCCGTCGTCGTTTTTTTCAAAATTGCACGGGGGAACGCATTTCTTGGCATTATGGCCAAACTTATGGTGATACCAACAGTTAGCGAAAGTTTTGGATCGTGATTTACTACGAGCACGCGACGCACTGTTGCGATGAGGACTGCAACCTCTACGCAACGAAATTTCATTTATCCGCGTATTAATTTTTTTGATTTCCTCAAGCAATCGGTCTTCAATGGAATGAACTGAGGAAACAGAACAAGCACTTACCGGCATAGGTGTCACTTCCATCACTCTGTCAGCGATGTCCGCTGCCTTTTCTAGGCTTAACGGTGTTACTGCTGCGATGATTGACTGTACGGGCGTCGGCAAATGTTGTAGAAAAAGTTCCATCATTAATTCCTCCGGCACGTTGTAAGATTCGGCGCGCCGCCGCATGACGCGTAGCAGTTCGCTAGGTCTGCGATCTCCCAGCTGTTCACCGACGAGAAGTTTCCGGATTTCTTGATGGGATGACTCACCGCTTCTTCTTATCAGCTCCCTTTTCAACACACCGTAAGGGTCGGTCGTGTCAGGGTTGACGATAACGTCCCGTACCACGGTAGCTGCTTCCGGTGGTAAATTAGATGCTATGTAATTGAACTTTGTCTTGCTTTCCGATATAGCTTTCGGAGTGCCTAATTCGAACGTAGCTTCGCACATTAGGAACCATAGTGAAGGATCAGCGAAATTGTAGACCGGTATTTTCACTGCTCCGACTTCTTGCGTCATAGTTGAAGACTGGTGAGCACGTGGTCAGCGAAAATATTGTCTTTCGATATAGGCGAAAATAAATCCAGGCGTCCGTTATTTTATTTGGGCGTATTGCCAGGTCACCATTATTATCAGGTTAGATGCCTGAATTGGATTGATGGAAACAGATTTTAAAACTTAACAAATAATATTTATTCAATCTCCGAACATCACCTTTCGGTTATACAGAAGCAAGCGAAGTGTTCGCGAGCATCGAGAGAATTCTCAGGATACAATACTGCCACGCCACCTATCGGTGTCGTGCAACATAAAATGACACTGAATGGTGGTGCCATCTATTATACAGTAAATGAATGAAATGCACTTATAAATTAAATGAAATAAGTGATCACTACAAAACTAAGGTTGATAACACACTAATATTAAATCAAACAATCCCATCATAAAACCAGCCAGCAACCAAAAGGATGCATGAAATGAATGGCTGAAAAAATACTTAGCCATAAAGTCCGTCAGTAATCTTATAGTTTCATGGATTGAACTGAAAAGAAATCTATAGAATAGATTGACTTAAATCTATCCTACTCAGAAACCCATTCAGTTTTAAGGGAAGGGAATCAAGTACACAGGTAAAGAAATTAATAAAAGCATACATATAACACAGTATAAATCTACAAAAATGTACACCAGTCATAGGATGCATTAATAACAACAATACGGTATCCTATACTAGCAATATATCAACTTTAAGAACCCTTTCAATCTGCAAAATGGATTATAGTGCTTTAAGAATGTTACCATACAAATATTTGAGGAAAATCGAATTAACAATAAGGTACATACGTAGTTTTACAGTAATAATTTTTATCGAAAGTGATATTTTAATACCGTTACCAGCGACATATTCAAATTGTAAACACAATGGCACTAGGGATAAATCAGTGTTATTGGAAATAAAATCTACTTACCAATTCATCTTAGATTATGTTAGAATATCCATATAGACAGAAACAACATAAAAAAACTATCTACAAGCACTAAATAAAAAGTTTCAAGAGTATCACTTTCTCTAAGCCTATCTTTCACAGCGATAGTCTTAGAGGAATAGAATTTTAAAACACCTTCTGCTCTTATTCTTGCACGAAATCACATTCCTCAATTTTTGTGGTAGGGTACTTTTTGATCCTTTATCGATTTCAGGACGTGCAGAGAGATAATATTCATTAGTTTAAGAGATATTAATATTTGTTTACCCGTCCTGTGGGAGAATAACATGGGCTGCCATTGCGGAGGTGCCCTAATGGTGGACGTGACGTCACACTTCTAGCACGTATCGGTTCATTTCCGTACTAAAGTGGTAACAGTATTATTCTCTTCACAGTGATTTTAGATTCGAATGCTAAGTAGCCGATGGCTTATTCTTTCCTCGCTGTTACTCATTGTTGTAAAATAATTATAAAGTTACGAGTGTTTTGTTAAAGTGACCTTTTTTTTTTCTCTAAATTTGTCTGGAGGCATCTTTTAAACACTATTCGTGGACTGATTTCATATCAAGAATCATCAGTTCTTAAATAACTTTCAGATTCTGATCAAAATGATGTCTAGATCTGTCAGGGCTGAAACTCGAAGTCGAGCCAAAGATGATATTAAACGTGTTATGCAAGCGATTGACAAAGTTAGAAAATGGTAAATTTATGAATAATTATAATTCCATTTCATTTTAGTAATTATAAGTACACCTTTATTGGGGTTGATGCATTAGATGAATGACATTGAGTTTTTAATACCCTTAATTCACATCATAAACGTTGCCTTTATTATTTATTAGGGAGAAGAAATGGGTAACTATTGGTGATACGTCAATGAAAATTTATAAATGGGTGCCTGGTAAGTTTTTCTTTGTTATTCTGATATGTTTACTTCAGTACTAAGTCTGTTTTACAATCAAATAAAATATACCCAGTTATTTAAATTTAAAAAAAAATGCATAATTTTATATTTTATTTCTTTGTTTTTTTCCAGTTCCTAACTTGGACGCTCAGGTGAGTAACCTTTCTACATTTTATTGGTTTATATAAAACTAGCATTATTGCCCGGCATTGCCCGGGTAAATATATAGATATAAAATTTTTCATGCATTCCATCAAAAAAATACTGGGGTGCACCCCCCGCAAAATAAACACTTCGCCCTGCCCCCCCCCCCCCCCCCCCCCCCCGTCACCCCAGACCAACTCTCAAACCACCCCTCAGAACAAACCTCTTTCCCCCCGCATATCGAATTTGACTGGTTGTGGTAAAGGGGCTGTATCCACATTTAAGAGGTGCTCTTAGGGGCACAAAAATCATTAAAAAATTAAAAAAAAAATAATTGAGCCCCAAATTTCGTTTTTCCTGTTTAAGTTTCTTGGGTCCTAAATATTAACTGTGCCGTATTTGGACTCGGTGGGTGAAACAGTCTATGATTCTATAGCGGACAAACAAACAGACAAGCTCTTTTATATATATAGATTATTTCTCTTCTCATAAATGTACTTATATTTTAGCAATATCTGACACGTATTTCTCTCATGCTTTAAATTTTGGGCTTCTTTTCTTTTTGATTAATGGTGGGCCTGCCGAAGCTCAATGGAGTTCCCATTTTATTACCTTGCAAAAATTTTCAATATCATCTGATCTAGCCAAGCCCCTGTTTTTGAAACATGATACTCTGAAGCAGAGTTATGACAACTTTATTGGCAAATTCTAATTGTAAGAATCAATTAAATAAAAATAAGTATGTATTATGAACAGTTTAAAGTATTAATCGAGGAATTAAATTATGTACAAAAATATATTACATTACAAAAGCCCATATTTATCATTGTCCATTAAGGCAATAGTACTTAATGTTTCTTGGGCTAATGATGAATTACATTTATTAACTAATGAGCAATTACATTTATTAATTAAGACTGTTAACATTAGTTAACATTCTTAATTTTAATGGTGGACTTTCAGATTTAGTAATCAGATGTACATTTCATGTATTATTAAATAGTTCTTTATTTATTAATATATGAAATGTAGACTATTTCTAACTGCTGAATATCAGCTTTATTTCTGAGAGAATTTTTAAGAGATATTTGGTATTTAGTGAGATTATTTGTATTACATTTGCAAAGATTATCAAGTTTCAGAAATTTAGGTAATTCATGTAATTAAAGAATTTTAAATATAAGTAGTACATCTGTTCTTTCTCTCACATTTAAAAAAGTTCAATTGTTAAGATTTATATTTGGGTTTTGAATCTTGTAAGTCTCTGTAATAACATCTTAATCTCAAGCAAAATTTGGTTGAAAATTTGAAGAGAAGATTTGAGTAATGTAAATAAGTTATGAAGCAATTGCCCTTGCATTGCAAATTCTGATCAACTCTATGTTATTACATACTCAATGCCAAACTTATGGCAAATAAGCTGTTAAAGGAACTTCATTCCTTTCTTTTGTGAATCTGTACTGTCAGTCTGGTGCCCAGGCTCTCAATAATGACACTGTTCACTGAACATCAACCCTCGGTTGGGTATACAGGTTTTGCTACGTAGCAATCGGTCTTCAGTTTCACTGCGCTTATGGTTTCACGACCAGGAAACACTATTTTTTGTGATTCCTTTCTTTTGTGAATTTAAAATAGTACTTAAATGTTATGTGTTCCTTGGATATGGAGTGAGCATATCCTGTGAGAATTATTTCTTCCCTGTATTTAAATTGAAGTAGAAAATAACTATAGACTAAGAAACCCTATTGATCCCTTTAAACCATGGGAAGGAACCCGATTTTCTATCACTTTTTGTAAGAATGTTATGGTAATTGCATACTTCTCTCACATTATTTACTTTGTGATATTTTCAAACGTGATGATTATGACAAGTATCATTAAATATTGTAGATAGACCATCAAATTTATCCAGTAACCAGCTGATGCTTCTTTAGAAAATTACAGTTAAACTTGAATTTAATCAAATGTAGTCTCTACTTCTTATTCTTTGTCTCACATAGAGGATGCTTGAAGATATGGTGATAAGCATTGTATGGAATATGATGGTATAGTGTTAAGCATATCAGGCTTTCACAGCATAAGCCTGGGTTTGTAACATACCTAGGGCACGAATGTTCATGTACTGTTTCCCTTCAAAGGATGCAACATTGGCCCACCAAGTAGGTGCTCTTTACAATATAATTCTTGTGTTGAGAATGAACAGAAATGGCCCCAGGACAAATCACATTATTTAAAAAAAAATAAAAGAAAAAATTCTCATTATTTAATGTAAAGGTTGTTTTTAACTGTAGATTTAATCAGACATTTATATTACATGTGTGCATATATATGATGTATATGTATCATGATATATGTATCATGACTATTGATGTACAAAGTTTAAGTTTTAAACAAGTATGCATGTTTATTGTAGAATTTTATGAGTAAATGTATAAAACAAGTTCCTGATGGTGGTGGTGGTGGGGGGGGAGAAGTAGAATAAGTGTTAGAATGATTAAGAATGTTGTATTGCTGATATTTTAATATTTGGTCACATTGTACAAAGTTTTATTTAGATACATAGGGATATTTAAGTGCACAATTACTTCTAATATATTTGCTCTGAATTTTATATATTTTTAGAATCGTGCAAAGGGAAAAAATTCTGCTAGTGTCAGAAATAAAGAGAATATAGAAAAGTCTTTGCAAAATGATAGCAAGAGTTCAAATGATAAATGTAAGTAGCTTCTGCAGTATAACATTTGATGCATTCATGTACATAGTAGTTATGCATTCATATTTTTTATACGTTTAAAGTGTATATAAGACTAATGTTTGTAATGCATATTTATAAGCTTATAGAATGATAATACTTAAATACTTTTATCCTTGTTGTTGATTTATTATTAATTTCATCTATAACAAGAAAACAAAGGAATTTTTTTCATCTACATGCATATTATTAATAATTTTTAATAAAAGCTTAGAAACTAGCTAGTCTCTGTAAGAAATGATCATTATTAGATTAACCTCCTTATGCTTAGCCCCTTGTTGAAAAAAAAAAAAAAAAAGTGAAATAGTTTTGACTGGAAAAAAAATGAATAAATAAAAGTTTTGAAATTCTTTATAGGAATTGTTACCTTTATATTAAAAAATTTATGATCATTAAATCTTTTGCTTAAGTAAACAGGAAATTAATCTGAACATAAAACTTTAAATGAATAAATTGTAAAATATTCTATTATTTTCATTTAAAGTATTAGAGGAAATAAGTCTAATCACCTGAAAAAAGGAGTTTTGGAATTACTTTTTTATATCAAGATTTTTGTTAAATAAAATGATTCCCCTAACCGTCCTCTTGTATTGCATAACTGATATCTATAATTGAAAAATGGTTATATGTTTAGTTTTCTTTTATTGTTTTCAGCTCCTCTTCGAGATAGCAAACATTTGTGTACAAGAGAGTCAAGTTCAATATCCAGTGTTATGGAAGAGTCAAGCCTTGGTAAAATATTTGTTTCTTTTTGTTAGAATTTCTACTTTTTGCTCTATGTTTACCTTTCAAAATTTTAACAGTAATCAAAAGTTCTTAACACATTGCTTAATTATTTTAATTTGTCAAAGGCATACAATGTGTTTAATTCTCTTTGTTAATTGTACACATTTGTTTCAAGGCAAATTGAAAGATGTATGTGTTGATAAAACACTCGCGAATCAAAGTAAGGCAAAAATACTCTTACCTTATTCTATGTAGCAAGTCAGCGCTATCATCACAGCAGAGCAATGGAGTTGTAGAGAATCATGATTTGGATGATAAAGAGCTGAGGCTAAGTAATTTAAGTTTAAGTTTTAATAAGCATCTTTTACATTAATATCTTAAGCACGGCACAAGACAACATGCAACATTGAACAACAGTGCAATTACATGAATTCTGAACAAGTGGTGCCATCTGGTGTGGCATGTGACAGTTTCTCGTTCTTTAAGGAAAACACAAATATATCTAACACCCCTACTTGTTTTCTGAAAAAGAAACAGTCTCTAAATGTAGATTAGTTCGGTGACGTTCAAAATCAGGACGTGGCAATGGCTTGGTCAGGATGTCAGCTGTCATATCTTTGCTTTGGCAATATTCTAAATCAATAGTACCAGCTTCCTTAAGTTGTCTTAAATGATGAAATTTCACATCAATGTGCTTTGTTCTTGAATCATGTTTATCAGATTGTGAAAGCTTGATGCACGACTGGTTATCTTCAAACATTGTTACTGGTAAAGCTTGAGGTAAGTCCAGATCTTTGGTTAGATTGATCAGCCATATAACTTCTTGCGCAGCATTAGCCGCTGAAACATATTCAGCTTCTGTGGACAAGAGTGCTACACAGTTCTGACGTTTCGAGAGCCATTGTATCGGACTTTCACAGAGTTTAAATAAATTCCCACTGGTTGACTTTCTGTCTAACTTGTCGTTAGCCCAATCCGCATCACAAAAAGCAGTTAAGATTGGTTCTTTATCCTTGCTAATAACTAGTTTTAAATCTTTAGTTGTTTTAAGATATCTTATTATTCATTTCACAGCATCCCAATCTCTATCTCTTGGTTTCTCATTCCTTCTATTCAAAATGTTGACGGCTGCTGCAATATTGGGTCTTGATACTGTGGCAACGTATAACAAACCCCCTACTGCTTGCCTATACTTGGTATTGTTTGGCAGCTGATCTTCATCTTCTTGTCTCAGATAATTCGGGTCCAATGGAGTATTGGTTGGTTTGGCATCTTTCAGGTTAAATATTTCGATGATTTCTTCTATCTTATTTTTCTGACTTAAAGCAAAATTTCCTTCTTTGGACCTTTCGATATTTATTCCTAAATAATAAGTTGCTTCACCAAGATCCTTCAATTCGTACTCTTTTTCCAGCTTGTTAACAATTTCTCTGATATCTCCTGTTTTTCCTGCTATGAGTAAGTCATCTACATAGACAATTATGTACATAGTTTTTCCATCTCTTGCCATTTTAAATAAGCATGGGTCTGTTTTTCTTTGTTCGAAACCACATTTCGATAATGATTCCCCAATTCTAATATGCCAGGCTCTTGCGGCCTGTTTTAACCCGTAGATTGCTTTATTTAATTTGCAGACTTTCTGTTCTTTACCCGCTTCAATGTAACCTTCTGGTTGTGACATGTAAACATGTTCTTCTAAATTCCCGTGCAGGAAAGCAGTTTTTATATCGATATGCTTTATGTTTAGATTTTTGTATGCAGCATTAGCTAAGAATGCCCGTATTGTCGTATATGTGACCACAGGAGCAAAGGTTTCGTCGTAATCTGATCCGAATTTCTGTGAAAAACCTTTTGCGACTAATCTTGCTGTATATCGTTTGATATGTCCTTCGGAGTTATATTTAGCTTTGAATGTCCATCTGCAACCAATAACCTTTTTTTCTGGAGGTGGTATCACTAATTCCCAAGTTTGGTTCTTACGAAGGGACTTCATCTCTTCTTTTGTTGCATCTATCCATTTTTGTTTTTCATATGGATTTTCCATTTCCTCGACATCGTTCCAGCCTTTTGGTTCGTTAATTCTTCCCGGGTTTGCATAAAAGGCAAATCTCTCAGGAGGTATTCCTTTTGTTTCTCTCTCTGATCTTCTTAGTTGATTGGTTTGTATCTGCGAATTACTTTCGTTTTCGTTTTCATTGTGCTCTTCTTCTTCATCTTTGAATTCTAACTCAACTAGCTGTTTTGTTTCTTCTTCCTGGTTCCACGGTATTTTTCCTTCTTTACAAGCATATGGAAGAGAATTTTCAATGAACTTCACTGTTCTGCTTATCACCACATTATTATCACCTGTATAAATTCTATAACCCTTTCTTCTGTTATCATAGCCCAAGAAAATACCTTCAACGGCTTCATCGTCGAGTTTTGAGCGTTTCTGTTTTTGTATATAAGCGTAAGCTCTACATCCAAAAACTTTAATTTGGGATAAATCTGGTTTACAATTCATCCAGATTTCGTAAGGTGTTTTCTTATTTGATTTTGTTGGGAGCCGGTTCTGCAAGTAAGTTGCTGTGCAGATGGCTTCACCCCAAAATTTATGTGGTAACCCTGCTTCTAGGATCATGCACCTAGTCATTTCAGTTAAAGTTCTATTTTTTCATTCTGCCATCACATTTTGGGAAGGACAGTAAGGCACAGTCAATTGATGGTGTATTCCCTGTTCGGTTAAGTAATTTTCCATCTCATTGCTAACATATTCGCCCCCGTTGTCAGTTCTAAGGGTTTGTATTTTTCTTCCAAATTTGTTCTTCGTCATTGCAATGTATTCCTTCAATTTTGAGAATACTTCGTTTTTCTTAGAGATCAAGTAAATTATAGTGAACCTGCTATAATCGTCAATGAGAGTAAGAAAATAGGATTTCCTGCTAATCAAATTTTGAAATGGACCACAAACATCAGAATGTACGAGTTCTAGAGGTTTATGCGCTCTGTACGTAGTTGTTTTTTGGGTATGGTTGATCAGTTAGTTTTGCTTTTATGCAATTTTCACACACGGTTTCAACCGTGACTTTTTCGGACCGTGACCCACGGTTTCAACTTTCTGACCCAATGCTATTCACCCTTTCTGAACTTTGGCTATTTGCATAAACATGAAGTTGAGTATGATGTTTTTCGGAACAATTTTTGCAACCAAAATCAATACGACAGGTATCAAGTTTGTGGTTTGTCCGTAAACAATTCTGGCACAAGTGATTATTTTCTACAATCTTCCATCTATCGGTTACTGATTTCGAATTAAAAACTGGACATTTGAATAATGGATGATTCTGAGTACATAATATACAACTGTTTTTTTGTTTTATGATAGCACTATTCGCAATATGTTGATTCTTAACACCGTTAACTTCAAATGGCTTCTTCATGATATTAAATTTTGATTCCGACCTGTTGCCCTTTGCATCCTCGATACTGCGCGCTTCATGCTTAACGAATTTCCTAAAAGAATTCAAATCTGGGATGTTATCATTATCCATCGTTAATTCCCACCTCTGCTTTAGCGGTTCATCTAATTTTCCTACCATAAATTTAATTAACATTAAATCACTTAGAGCGTTCGATTCCAAGCCCAATGTTTTCAAATTTCTGACAGCTTCATTACACGTGTCTAGTAACTCTAATAATGTTTTGGAATTATTGGCCTTGGCGATTTTTATCGAAAATATTTTGTTTATTTGACTTAATGCAAGCTGCCTTTTATTTTCATAACATTCGCATAACAATTCCCAGCACTGATCTAAATGTTCTTCTTTTAGAGCAAATCCGCAAATTAATTTAGCAGCATTTCCCCGAACTGATGCATGTAAATACTGCAGTTTTTCAATGTTCGATAACTGTTTATTTTTTAGAATTGTGGAAACGAACAATTCCTTAAACGAAATCCAACTTTCGTTTTCGCCATAAAATTTTGGCAAATCGAATTTCGGCAACTTCACCCAAGAATTCTTAGCATTTGCATCTATTTTTGACTCTGTCGGAATTTCCGGATTTAAAAACGCAACTTCCATTTTATCTTGTAACTCAACTAACAAATCTAAAATTATCCCCTTGTATCTCAAATACACATCCATGTAATCCTCATTTTCCTTAACCGAAAGTCCTTTAAATGAATCTGATAGCCTAGTTTCATACGATTTTATATTATTTTTCAATATTTTTACTTTTGATTGCTGTTCCTTCTCACATTCCCCGACTTTATGTTTAAATAAATCTATCTCTTTACAAAGTTGTTCAAAGAACAAAACTTGTTTCGATAACTTACGCGACATTTTGCCGATTATAAACAAACAAGTTCTAGAATCTAAGATTTAAGAATGATGCATAAGAATAATGAATAACGCATAATAGTAATGACTACGAATATAAACTAACGATTGTACAAGTAAAGATACCAAAATAGAGTCTTTATGAATTATACATACAATGCAATTTGTTTTCGATGTAATATACGTATTATAAGAATAAGTTTTATTCATTTGTTCGACTACGCTCTCTGACGGACCAAAATATGGTGAATTAAAGAATGTAATTACTCACCTCTCCATTTCTTTCCACTACAGAATAATTAGGCACTCGGACACACAAAAAAAGAATATCTGAAAGCCAAGGAATTCTAGATTTTAATGAAATTTGACTCACATAAACGCATCTTACATGATGCACTTATATCACTTCAATCGAATAAAAAAAAAGTTTCGTTTGCTGATCATGTGATCTCAGCATTTTTACTAAGAGATCGTCATGGCAGACGACTTGTTGTCCGCATTTTCGCAATTGTCTCTTTTCGAGTCATCAATTATTATTATTTGAAAAACCGTGTGTTGATATTTGAGTATGTGGGATCTGTCATTATATCCAAGATTTGAAGAATTGTCAAACCATCCTCAATTTCAATGTTTGTTTCTCTTAAGTAAATCAAGAGATTTATTTATTTTTATTTATCAATGATTGATGTAATTTCTAACCTTAATAAAAGATAATGGTGCTGTTTGCGTCTTTCAAATCCTACTTCCTTTAATTTTAAACTGTGAGTGATGTACTAAATTACTTAAAGGTAATGAATTTTTTTCTTTCATCTGTTAAAAAAGGTGTCAGAAAAATATGAATTGTCTTAATGTAAAATTAACAAAAATTTTACCAGAATTACCTTAAAATCTATATTATACTAATATGAAATTCATTTTAAAATACCTTAAAAAAAATCTTTTAGGCTTTAATGATGTCAGTCAGGATTCAAGGGCAGCTAGTGATGATGCTACAAACCTGAGTATGGAAAATAGCAGTGATGCCCAATTTCCAGACAGTCAACCTGGTAGGTGTGCTGAATGATTTTGGCTCATTGTTTTATTTTGAAAGGTACTGTAATTAGTCTACCCTCCTCCCTTTTAATTTGCAGAATTATGTTTCAGGTGTTGAAGTCAACAACTTATGTTTTCTAGCCAGTGGCGTAGCGAAGGGGGGGGCAAGGGGGTCTATCATGCCCCGGGCGCCACTCGCAGAGGGGCGCTAAACGGTCCTCAACGAATTCTATATATTATATTACTATATGTGTTTCGGGGGGAGGGGGCGTGCCAAAAAGGTATGATGCCCCGGGCGCCAGTTATGCTCGCTACGCCACTGTTTCTAGCAGTACAGTTGATGTTACCGATTCTAATTTTGTTTTTAAGTTTTTCCTTTCTGCCTGAAGCTCATGCATGTGAATTGCTTTGGCATTTGAATTTTTTATATTTTAATTGAAACACTAATTCCCTGTGATAAATTTTCAATATTAATTACAGAAAAAATAAAATAAGGATTTCTAGCCAAAGATTCTCTTAGGTCTAGTTTACTTTTCTTGGTTTATCATGTTGCAGTGCTTATAGAAAGAAACAAATACACGAGTTTTTCATTTTTTAAAAAAATTACCTGTGATTTATAAGTTATTGAAAATTACCACATTAATTATTTTTTTAATTAGAGTTTATTAGTTATAAGTTTTCTCTACTCACAAAGCCCCCCCTCCCCCCCCCAAAAATTAAAAAATTTAAATTTAGGATGTCAGTAACTCAGTAATTTTCTGTCATATATATATGTTATATGACTTGATTCTGGTATAGATGTTTAAGCATTAAGTATTTTATCTTAATAATGTCTGGATAGATTTGAATAGTTCCCACTCCCCCTACATCAATAGATAGTCAATTAACCTTAGCTCCCTACAAGCAGCCCAGTACAAATTATCTCTGTTAAGCCAGATGTCAGTATTAAAGTGGTAGTCTTTTAAAACAACACACATCAAAAGATGGGTAAAAACCATTGTCTCCCCAGATATGCAATGGGGACAGCCAGGAGTGCTTGTTTGTCTAACCAATGCAAAACTAATGTCCATATACAAAGTCATGGGAGGGTATGATTCTAAAATTAGCAGGGAAGGTCTGACGAGGCAAATCAGATGGCACTGTGTTTTCCAGAAGCTGGCTCTATCTCTTTCGCACAGCGGCATCTTTATGAATTTGGCCAACAAAATTTTTACAGACTTTATAATATTTTTACAGGCAAGGTGGTAAGAAATAGGCAAGATTGGTTGTCGGAGACTGCAACCTCTCTTGGCCAGGATATCAGCCCTTTCATTACCAGTAATGTGGCAATGACTTGGTATCCATTGGAGAGCAAGCATCCGGCTAGAATGAATAGTAGATTTGAATAGTTAAAGGTAACTCAATAAAAGTAAATGTGTAATTTTTTACATTATTACATATTTACATTTGAGTTTTTGTGTTGAAGCAGTAGTACTTTTTGTTTCTGCCTGATCATGGTGGTCTTCATACAGACTTTAATAGCTCGTCAGTTTTAGCAATATCAGGATGTTTAAATGTTTAAATTTTTTAATATTCATTCTCCATTATAAAAAGTTGTAAAAACTCATGATAAACACACAATGCAATTAAAAGGGAAGGGAAAGTTATCCAGGTTTTGGTTTATTTTTAAGATGAAATTTAGGTAGTTTACTATGTTTTCTTTAGCAAATTGCGGATGTACAGTCTAATCTCTGACTGGAATAAATATATATACATATATGTATATGTAGCAGGTAGTTTATTTTGAATGTAATGGCTGTTATGTATTTATTGTGAAATAATTTAGATCTTTAAATTTTTGATAAAGTATAAATGCAATTTTCAGGAGGAAATTAATGGGGCTATATTAAGGTTTTTCTTAGCAAATATGTGGATGTAATATTAATTATATATACTCATGCATGAACTGTTTAATCTCTTTATTTTCAGTTGATTCCATCCATAATGTGAAGCAAGAAGAACTTAGCGAAGATAGCTGCGAGCCTCCTTTGAAAAAAAGTCGAATTGATAATGATCTGAAAGATTAACCTCATCTATATTATATTTATAATTTTTTACTCTTGAACATGCCATTGCATTGTTTACAGTATTAAGGAACAAAAATTCCAATCAAAATATTTTTATCTATTGGAATTTGCTAGTTTTATAGCAAGGTTCTTTATGTTAGCTTTTTCCCCTTCATAATTATTGTAAGCATACTTATGCAACTTTTTTTTACTACTGCTATTTTCTGATGATAAGAATTTCTTTGATTTATATAAATGCACCCAGTTATGAGCCAAAATTGACTTTTTCACAATCGTTCATATCTATTTGTGAGTTTGAAGAATTTACTGTTGTGGCGTCGTAGTAGGTAGGCTATTGTCTGAGGCTTTTTAAAAATTGCTAAATTCGGGACCAAGAAAGACAGAGTCCTAATTGTAAATGATAAGGCCACATCTTAAAACAAAAACTGAACAAAAATTTAATAACAAAGAAAATTAACATTAAACAAGTACAGCATAACTAAATGAATTTTAACTTAAATGCAGATTTAACAGCACACTCCGAGACCTGAATAGCCTCTCACAGGAGCTTAAAAAACACGTCCGCCTCGCCGGCTGTTACATGAGGGATCTCTCCAAAAATCTCCAAGTCTCTGACTATATCTCGCGGTCCTTTCTTTGTCGGCGTCCAACCCAATTCCTGGAAATGCGTCTGTTTTCCAGAGCGGGGGCTGGCAGATTTGTTGGTGACAGTTCTTTTCGACACATAGTTCGGCCATCTTTATTGCACTACAGTGTCAAACTCGCATTGAGCTATTTCTAAGAAAGACAGTTTTATGAGGCGATGGGAGACGCTTCTGTTTATCAAAACAGATATTCCCACATCTTGCTTGGGAAACTGATATGCCTGGACTTTCAGGCTAAAAATTCTGGCGGCATTTGCTGGTATTAGTTTTTTAATCCACTCAGAATCCACACACGTGTTCAAAATGATGGGAACTGGAAAATGGTATTTTGATAAGTTTGCAGCCGTGTTCATGCACCCTGTGAGGTCTTGGGAAAAATAACCCCATACTTTCATAACTCTACACTGTGTATTTCATAGTTCTAAAAACTTTAATTGTTCCATAATGCTGTATGCATGCTGAAGTTTCCATTAATTCTCCTATTTTAAGTTATTAGACTAGGTAAATTTTTCATTGAATAAATATTTATGAATGATGGTATGTCTACGTTGAAATGAACATTTCTTTTGTGTAATAAATGATAATGCCATACCTGGAAATTGTTTATTTCAATATTTCATGCAGTATGTATTGTTGAATTTTTTTTTCCAGACCAGTTATTCCCATGGGATTTATTTGGATGATAATGAAAAATTATTTACATTGTGGGTATCTGAAGCTATAAAACAAAATTTCTATACATTTGATTTGCTTTTCTTGAATTTAATCCTGTGTATACTTTAAATATAATTTGGAAAACAATACCTAAAATTTTCATGTTTTTTTAACTGTTCAGTAGGCATTCATAGGATGACAGACAAATAATGCTGAAGACATCTCTTCTTTGAGGTCCTTTCTATGAATTAAATTTTCTTTTTATCTGTTTTGCGTTTTCTTAAAATCACAAGTCAGCCAAAATGTAATATTTAATTTTTTACGTCACTCCGAATTGACGCAAATATGACATATGAACATATGCCAGAATCTGCTCACACTCATAGTTCTCAAACTCAGCTTTTGTACATAATATATATATGTCTGAAATTATGTTTGATCCTATGTGTATACTAGAAATGTTTATTTAATACTGATTGCATGCAAGTGATATTACTTATGCTAGATTCTAAATTCATTGTTTAGAAGATGGAAATACACACATCCTTTGATTTATGCGATGTATATGTTTTGCGTTAAAGTGAAACCATGTAAATTGAATCGAAGGGAATCATATAAAACTGGGAGATAGGTAACGAATCCTCCAAAAGCACATACAAGAGTGTATAGGATAGATAAAAAAGGATAACATAGGGTCCAGAAAAAAATGTGTCATTGAAGACTAAGGTACCAAACCCCCCAAAAGCACGTACAAGAGTGCAGAGGATAGGTAAAAAAGGACAACATAGGGTCCAGAAAAAAATGTGTCATTGAAGTCTAAGGTAACAAACGCGCAAAAAGTACGTATAAGAGTGCATAGGATAGATACAAAAGGACAACATAGGGTCCAGAAAAAAATGTGTCATTGAAGACTAAGGTAACGAACCCCCAAAAAGCACGTACAAGAGTGCATAGGATAGATAAAAAAGGACAACATAGGGTCCAGAAAAAAAATTTGTCATTGAACTAAGAAATGACTAAAAAAAGGTTAGATTTATATAACATATAGTTTTGTTAATAAATTATTAATCAATTATAAATCAATGTAAAAAATTACAATTTATATAAACAAACTATGGGGGAGAGAAAATGCTGATGGAGAAAAAATTATCCCACACCTACTTATAAATTTATGCACACATTATTGTAAAGAAGTGTTAACAAAAAATTCCCATATGGAAAATAAAAAAATTTAACCCACATTAATTGAGGGATGGATGTAGTATTAAAAAAATGTGTACTGTCATTAGAACTTTTTTTACATAATATGTGGGAGCTTTGCATTTTAGCATGGTCTCTACATTTTGAAGACCCCTCTCCACGGTTGTATTGTTTAAGCGAATTATCCCAATATTGTGATGACTCATTTAAAATAATGCTATATTTAAAGGCAAGCTTAGCAAAGGTGGTCGCAATGACGTATGAACAGTGAATGGTCACAGTGGCTTATTCAGTCAGTGAGTAATTTTGAAACATGTTTCAATATATCATCTAACATTTCAGGGTTTATCGGGATTTAATAGATAAAAAATATTGAATTTGGTTTGCTTGTGTATCAGTTTTCTTAAATCTGTATCTAAAATCTAAAAGAACATGTAGTATATCAAAACATTTATGTATATTTTTTTATGCTAGGATTTTGTCGGAGAAAGGTAAACATATTTTTAAGATAATTTTTCTAAACAAATATTTAATAGGGATAAGATTTTTTTTTTTTTTTCCACCAAAAGAATGTTGAACTTATCTGAGACAGATTTATGTCATTCTGTATATTTTTAAATTGATTGGAAGAATGTTTTAGCTTAAGTGTTTGAAAAAAATATTCGTAGTGTATATATATTTAAAGGATTTTTCAAGTTTAGATTCTTCAATAGAGTCTATCTTTAAAAATACTATTTTTGTTTTTGGATATATTTGCTTTTTAATTTAATGATAATGTTAAAAAATATATAACCTCTCTGCCTCTTTGAAGTTTATTTTATTTTATTTTTTTTAAATCACCTCTTTGAAAGAAAAAAAATTAATTTCATAGAATCCATGGAATTATTTTCAGTTGCACTTTATGATAGCAGTTTATTTTTTTGTCTTGCAATCGTTGATTATCTGTTAAGAGGTGCTTTACTAACATAAATAATCAAACTTCTGGTAAGTTTAGCTCCAGTCTAAATGTGTGGAATTTTAAAAAGTACGTTAAATTCCTTCAATTTTTAAAAAAAATAATTTCTCTTATTTTGTAGAATTACCTGTTTTATTTACTCTAAAGCAGTCTGGAAATTCAAATCAGGGAATTTATTTTCTTAACTTACAGGTTGGTGTATTGTTACATCTGTTATGGATGTATTATCTAGTGTTACCCAATATTACACTATTTTTCATTACCTTGTATGACTGTCATTTACATCTATTTTATTCTGTGTAAACAATGGAACTTCATGATTCCAGTTATTTGATGTTCCCATTTTAACATAATATCAACATTTTTCAGCTGCGTGTTTCATATACCTTTTCGTGCTAATTTATTGTTTCCTAAAAGTTTGAATTCTAATATTCATATTTCTGAAATCAATTTTTTTCCATTAAAGTAAACTTAAAGCTATCGTATTTCCTTTATAATTTAAAACACAATTTAAAAATTAATATTTAGTTGTATATGTATATTTATTTATAACCATCATTAATTTGGAGCGAGTTTATTATAAATCACTCCCCTATATGTTAAAAATAAAAAAATCTTTACATACTTGTTGTACATGTCAAGTATAATGTTAAAAAATAACGTAGAACACCTTCACAACTTTTGCTAGTACAAATGTTTTGAATCAGAATGTTATATAAAGAAAGATTGTTTTGCTACAAGAACTTTATGAAATATCTCTGTGTTTAGTATCCTTGCAGTGAGTTACTTAATGTGTATGTTTCTTTAACTCAAATAATGTGCTGTAGAAATGACGCATTTTCTTATAAAAGAAAATTGTGATTATATTTCATTTTTGTAAATATGTATATATGCATGTAATATTGTTTTGTGTATTAAAAACATTTTTTCTTTTTTCATCTTGTTTATATCAATTCTATGCTAAAGTAATATATATATATATATTTTATTTATATACCATGGAATCTCGATTGATTGTTCCCCGAATAATCATTTCCATATGTGTCGATTGTTTTATCAATAATATTTCTTTGTTATGGTCACACGTCTATAGTTTTCCTGCAATTTTAGTGCAATAGATCCCTTTTTAAATGATAGAGGTTTCACTGTGTGTGTATATATATAT